>CANUEY010500916.1:0-10203 GCA_948099555.1 Croton setiger | reverse complement strand
TATATATATATATATATATATATATATATATATATATATATATATAGTACAAGCATCTCTTCATTAATAAAGTGGAAAAAAAGAAATACATTATTAAGCTAAAACATATAGTAGTAATTTTTATTAAAAAAAGTAAAAGGGAAAATATTAATCAGAAAGTGGAGATGGATCAATGGAAGCATATTGAAGAAGCTGTGAATGTTTACTTAAAACATCAAAGGTTTGTTGTTTAACAGTTAACCAAGCTTCAACTCCACGACCAGTTTTTGTATCCATCAAACAAATCAAATTAAACATTGGATAATCTGAAACATTAGCGTACGGCATATTACCCACAACCCATATTGGCTTTCCGAAACCAAAATCAATATCATATACTCCAAAATTACACCAACTTGTAAATCCACCGAACTCAACTTCTTCTGGATTTCCATAAACTTCTCTTATCTCTTTAATCTGATCATAATATTCAGAGAATCCCTTTTCAGGACATTTCAGCTTTTTTATGAATTCTTTATCTATTCTTTTCATTGCTTCTCTTAATTGAATCACTAACTCACTCAGCTCGAGTTCGTTTGTGAAAACTGTACCAACTGTTCCTACAAAGTTCCCCAATGAACATTCCGGCAACGGCGGCTCTATTTTTTTCCTGAAATTCACAGCATGATTTATTGCAAGCGGTTTGTTTTTGAAAAGGCATTTGCTAAGAACGGCCGTCACCACCTCGACGCGAGTAGGATTATTAATATTTTCCAAACTTAGTTTCTGTTTAAGTTTGGAAATTGCTGATTCACTAAACACTACCCTTCTTGTTACATTCTCTCCTGGTTTTAAAAATGGGGAATATATGGTATTTACGACTTTCGCCTGATTTGGAAATTCTGGGTATTGCGGAAAAATTGACTCTGCTTTCAAAAATGTAAGGTGGCCGGGTGAGTTATGTGAAGTTGTATTAGCCCAGTGTTTTAAAAACGAAAACAGACTGGCTACGTCGGAAACTAAATGCGAAACAGAAATACCAATACTAAAACAACCACATGGAAAGCTAGTTTCTTGAACAAGAACAAGTTCTGAACTTTGGCTCCAATTTGGCAATAATTTAATGAGTGATGATAAATCTGGGTTTGAGAGATATTCAGACAAAGGAATGTTGGATTTTGCTTCTATATAACATGCACCTTCGTCGTTACATTCGATGGATAATTGGTCTTTGATTCTACCTGCCAGAGGATAAAATTGAGATAACGTTTCGGATAAGGATTTTTTGAAGAATGCTGATCTAATTTGGTTTGTTGTTTGTGGGAGATTTTTGTAGAAAAGAATAGTGGAAAAATAGGTTGGTGCTCCAAATTGATCAAGAAGAGAGAATTTGTAGGTTTTGAGATGAGGTGGTGTTGGTGAAGATGGTAATACGGAGGTTTTGGAAATTAGCTCAACTTCCATATTCTTATTTGCAGATTATTATGTTATGCAGTATTAAGAATATGAGTTATTTCTAAGTTGTAGTTTAGGCTTCAGCTTGCTTATTTATAGATGGTATTCTTCGTTAATAAATTACTTTTTAATTATGAGTAATATACTATTTATTTTTATAATAATCAGAAATTATTTTTATATTTAGTCTTTTTTCTTACATAATCATCTCTTACATTATGGTATTCTTGACACGCAAAAAAAGAAATATTTTCCAATATAATAATGTAAATCATTCATTTTACCAGTTTTTGCACTTTCTAGTTATCTAGTGTTCAAATACGAAATATAATCTAATTGTAACATAAATTATTCAAATTTCTTAAAGTAAAATAAATATTTTATTAATATTTTAAACAATCCTCGAGGAACACCTGTTGTGAATGCTCATAATTATATAATAATGATAATGAAGTTTTTTTGTTTTTTTCCAGATGTTCAAACTTCAAAGGTGGTGTGCTGTGCAGCCTTTCTTAATAATGGGAGTTGGTCTTTGTTTTGTAGTTTACTCAACACCAACAGTCAACACTTCACAGTCTATTACTCACCACCTCTTTTTTTTTTTTTTTTTTTTTTTAATTGTTCAAATAATTTACATTATAACCATTTATATAATATTCATTCCTACTGCAAATCTAAATCAATTAGTTTGTTCCATAAACATAACAGATCTTGATTTGTTCAGTCATTGCAAGGACGACATATTTTATAATAAGCTTGGCTTGAAACCTAGCTATTAACATTGGCATTCAGTAGCCCCTTCAATATGCAATACCATATTTTACTCAAATTTTTATCTAAATTTTTAAAACTTATGTTAATCCACCCAACATCATTAACATGAATTATTATTTTTTTATATGAAAATTAATTTTATTGATACGGATTGAAAGTAATTCAATATAAATGTCCATCAGATGGATTTATTAATATAGCACACATTTGAACTTTCATGTAAAAAATAGCACAATAAGTTAAAAATTAGAGAAATAACATATTAGCTTAAATAAGATTTGCATATTTTAAAAAATACCAAAACAACCCTTTGTTCTAAAATATGAATTTATTTATAAAGTAAAAAAAAAAAATCAGATTTATCCATTTCAACGTGAAAACAAAAGACATTTATCTATATTTTCCAATCATCATTTCAGCTCCATTCATAGTTGGAATGAGCCAGTTGGTGTTGCCAATCACTAACTCATGCGACAACGACTAACGAGCTCAATTGACAAGGGCATCAAATAGTCGGATCTATTTCGGGTAAAATAAGACCCGAAATTTTTGAGGTTTGATTTATTGTCTTTCCAGCAATAAATCTCTGATTTGAGGCTATACAGAATCTACGGGTCGAGATTTCATTACTGTTGAAAATTTCAAGTTATCTATAGCAGTTATGGTTTCAACTCGATGGAGAAGATGAAAATGAAATAGATTGCTAAATTTCAATAAACACCAATAATAATATAAAAAAAATTTCAGTAAAATTCAATAAAAATCAATAAGCATTGAAGAATTATACATTCTTATTGATTATCCATATTCATGTTGAATCTAAAAAATATAATCATTAGTGATTCTCATTAATTCTTATTGAATCTACAAAATATAATTCAACAAATATATAAAAACTCGTAGAATCATGCTAAAAAATCATTAATTATTCTTATTGATCTCAATGATAATTTATGGGTCAAGAGTTTTCTGTGATATATAATTTGTTAAATTTTAAAAACGTTGCAAAATTCAGGTCATGCATGGCTGCTAGTGTTTCAACCTAGTGGAGAAGATGAAAGTAACAGAAGTTGCTAAATTTCAATAAATATCAATAGTACTTAATAAAAAAATTTAGTAAAGTTCAATAATAATTAATAAATATTGAAGAATTACTTATTCTTATTGAATTCTATTGATTTTACATATTCATATTGAATCTAAAAATTATAATCATTGCCGATTCTTATTAACTCTTATGGAATCTAAAGAATATACTCCAAAAATGCATAAAAACTCAAAGTATCACACTAAAACATAAAAATTATTATTGCTTCTTATTGTTGTTTGATGATTTTTAAAGATAAATACAATTCAATAGATATCAATACAATTTAGTAAATATCAATCCAATTCAATAAACGTTAATATAATACAATAAACATCAATACAATTCAGCACACATCAATACAATTCAGTAAATGTAAAATGTTTCTGTAAACACAATTCAGTAAATACAACAAAAACCCTAAAAGAGTCATGTCTTCTTTATCTTCTTCATCATGTGAAAATCATAGTCGTCACTGTTATCGAAAATTTTCAAATGTGATGAAATATAAGAAATCTTATATTATTATAAAGCACTTGACTTGTAAATTCTAAAGATAGTCTTACTTTTTCATGACTCTCCCCATATACGATTGGAAAATGCAAAATACAGTCATTTTCTCTCTCATTGGCTACCAAAAAATGATATAGATCAGAGTAAACTATTATATATATATTTCTAACTTTCTAATAAATACTCTTAAGTGGGTATTTCAATGTACAATATTGACAAATAGATAAGGTTTTTGTATACACTATTTAGTTTTCTACTAGTATATATTTAAGTATATCTTTATCAGTAGATACACTTCATATCTCTTTCCAAATTATTTCTAAATTCAAATATATTTTGATCTAAATACAATATTCTTATAGAAACATAACTTTGTAGCAGTGGATAAAATACCAGGAAAATTCATCGCTCGAAAACAAATTTATCTTCCTTTTACGAAATTCATATTTACCCCTTTTAATTATTTGTGACACTGTTATTTAAATGATTGCATAAAATAAAAACTCTAGTGAATCCCCTCATTTACAAATACCGACAATTACAAGTCTTAAAAATTTAATCATTCATATAGTTTCAATTTAATTTTTGTGGTGTTCGTATATAATTTCCTTAGCAAGTAAATAATCCCTTATTTACCTCGCTAACATTTATTTATTAAAATGATGCTTATGAAATTAAATCATAAAAATGCGTTATGTCTATAATAATTATATGCATGACGTATGATTTCGGTTAGAGATGTCAACATATTCAATTGGGTTTACACAATCATTCATTATATATATTCAGATAAGAACTAGGTAGAAGAAATGTGGTTTTTAAAAAATAAAAACAAAAAAGGAGATAACAACTAGTTGGTTTCTGCTATCCTACTTATAAGTCACTTTTTTTTACCAGTAAAATAATATTTTTAACTTTTTTGTATACTGAAAAATTTTTCTTTGATATTTTTAAACAATCCATTGACTTAAACCAAATTTCAAAAGGGTGTAGCTATAATGCCCTTAAAGTTAGGGGTGTTTGCAATGACTTCTAAGCTACTCAAACCTCCTTATAAAAAGGTTTTGGCTTAAAAGTTGTGGCAAATAACTATTTGGCAAAGATTTTTGGCAAAAAATAAAGAGCTTATTCGAAGAAATGTAAAAGTTGGTGAGATGAACTTTCCAATAAATACTTTTAACTAGGTATTTCAATGTACAATAATGACAAATAAATAAGGTTCTTGTATACACTATTTAGTTTTCTACCAGTATATATTTAAGTATATCTTTATCAGTAAATACACTTCATTTGTCTTTCCAAATTATTTCTAAATTCAAATATATCTTGATCTACATCCAATATTCTTATCAAAACATAACTTTATAGCAGTGGATAAAATATCAGGAAAATTCACCACTCGAAAACCAATTTATCTTCCTTTTACTAAATTCATATTCACCCCTTTTAATTATTTGTGCCACCATTGTTTAAATGGTTGCATCAAATAAAAATTCTAGCGGATCTACTCATTTAAAAATACCGACAATTACAAGTTCTAAAAATTGAATCATTCATATAGTTTCAAATTAATTTTTGTAGTGTTCGTATATAATTTCCTTAACAAGTAAATAATCCTTTATTTATCTCGCTAACATTTATTTATTAAAATGATGCTTATGAAATTAAATCATAAAAAGCATTATGCCTATAATGATGATATGCATGACGTATGATTTTGGTCAGGAATGTCAGAGAACAAATTGAATTGGGTTTACACAACCATTAATTATATATATTCAAATAAGAACTAGGTAGAAGAAATGTGTTTTTTGAAAAATAAAAGCAAAAAAAGGAGATAACAATTGATTCGTTAAATTCTATTAACCTACTTATAAGTCTTTTTTTTTCCATTGACTTAAACCAAATTTCAAAAGGGTGTGGTTATAATGCCCTTAAACTTAAGGATGTTTGCAATGGCTATTAAGCTGCTCAAACCTCCTTATAAAAAGGTTTTGGCTTAAAGGCTGTGACGAATAGCTGTTTGGCAAAAATAAAGAGTTTATTCGGAGAAATGTAAAAGTTTTGTGAGATGAACTTTTGATTTTTCTCCTTATAAGTTAATGCTAATTTGAAAATTTAAATATTACTCCAAATATTTTTGAAATTACTTCATTGTCCCTCTACAATCTGTTTCTTTTTCCTCTGATTTTAGAAGCTAGTCAAACTCTCAACCAGAGGGCGGATTTGAGAAGCACAAGGAGCAATAAACATTTGGACACCAATTTTGTTGTCATTTGTTTATCAGAAGAGTTCTGAAAAAATTTCCATTTTCGGGCGAAATTTCAAACTCAAATTTTTTGGTGTTTTGGTGGTCGAACAGAGAAGATAAGACCATATTTGTATTACTCTCGATGAGTACTTTATTTTTATTAGAGTTGATCAAGAAGCGGATTTCATGAAATCTGTCCTCGACATGCTCTACTTAAATTTATTATCAACCCCGTAGCAGGTTTGAATTAGCAAATAGCAAATCAGATCATAGGACTAAACTCAAAATTTTTGGATATTTCGTAATTAATATCCAAAAAAATTAAAAATGATTAATAATATTCTTTTAACTACGTATCTCGAGAAATAACATCATACTAGTTAAGCATAGTTAAATATATTCATTACCAATGAATTTCATAATATTAAAATAATTATGTTCTTGATTAATTTATGCAACATTTTGATTAGAAAACTTATGCACAATTGATTTATTTAAATTAATTTGATCAAATTCAATATTAATATTATGCCAATCAATGTATGATTAGCTGGTGTAATTAAAAACTATTATAAAACAAAAATAGATACACATCCACTAAGTCAGCACTAAACTTAGGCTAATTTTGATTGATGTTATCTTGAGTCCCTACAAACAACATATTATTGTGTTACATAATGCAAAAATGTTGTCTCCAATAATGAAATTGTAGGAGTAGGCCATTACACAGCTGTTGACGCTTAATTTTTGCCCCAAAAAGTACCGATGATGATTAATGTTCCAAGCTCAATCAGACATCCAGAATCCAAGCAGCTCGATTTCCTTCTTCTTAAAAAAATTTTTTCAAAAGGTTTCAATTCCTAGTGCGATTTAAGAAAGACCTCGAAATTTCCATCCTTCCTAAAAAATATATAATAATAAATGAAATAAATATATTTATTATGTTTTAAATTTTTCGATACGCAAAAGTAACAAAATAAATGTTTAAATAATTAGTTCGTAGTTTTGATTTCAATTTTAATCTTATTAAGAAAATTACTATGTTTTATTTTATAGATTTTAGCTTAATTATTTTTCTATTTATAGTGCATTTTTATTGTTTTAAAGAAAAAATATATAAAAATTGATTAGTTAAAAAAAAAAGAAAAAGAAAAAAAAAGAGAAAAAAAAAGGAGGAGAGAAGGAAGATCTTGGTTTGAACCGAACCAGACCGGTTCGATTCAAACCAGTCTGTCCACCCCAAAGAGTAAACGGCGCCGTTCCCTTCCCTCATTAAACAGAAGCAAACTAAAAACAAAAGAAGTGAAATTGAATGCTGAAAGAGAAAAAAAAAAGGACAAGAGAGGGGACAGTGACGATGGCCAGGAAACGAGAGAGAATGACGAAGGGAAGAGAAATTGAAATGAAAAGTGAGATCGAAGACAGGAGAGGAAAAAGCAGAAAACAGAAAGCAATGCTGGAATTGGCAAGAAACATGAGAGAGAGGAAGAAATGTTGCAAGCTGTTCGGCTAGAAGAGGGAAGTCAACCTGGCGCGCCTGGTGCGTTGGTCCGGCGTGGTCGAGACCGATAGAAATCAGAAGCATACTGAGGCGCGCGGATGGAGGAAAAAAGGGAGAGGGCCTGCCTACAAAAGCGGACAGGAAGTCCACAAAAAGACCAGAGGGCTTCATCAAGAGGGGAGAGACAACAGAGGGGAGAGAGGCAAAAACCGTAAGAGCAATTCAAGTTTGAGAATTTCCAGTTTCTGTATTTCGAAAATTGGGATTTTAGGGCTAGAATTTTTCAATTAGGAGTTAGGGTTTCCCTTCAAAAATTGGGGGTTTCAAGAATTAGATTTTTCCTTTTCGATTCCTATGTGAAAAACAACATTTCCATTTCGAAAATTGGGATTCTCTGTTTTTGCTTTTGGAAATTTCCGTCTGTTGTTCTGGATTTGGAGATCAAAGCTGTAAGGAATTTTGTAATTTCAGTAGCAATTGGAACGATTCTGAGGTACTTCTAAATTTCCCTTCTGTTTTTTTTTGTTTCGATTTGATTATTGAAAATGAATAGAGATACTTGGGAACCTGATTGATTATGATAATGAGTTATATGTTTCATGATTCCCTGTGTTAATTTCTGCTCATTATATTCTGTCATTATTTTGAATGGAATTGAACTTCTCGATATTGTTGCGTCATATTTAATTTCGTCTTATATTGTTGACGGTAATCACTTTTGGCAGTAGGTTTGTTCAATGATATCTGAATTCCCTGTTTTGATCTTCCTGGTCTCGTGTTTGTTTCTGTTTTTTTGGTATGATTCTATTTTGATTTTTGCTTATACCCTTTCCTGTTTAGATCGTGTCATTTCTGGAATCAGATCTACATTTAATGTTGCTCCTTGCATATTGAGTCCGTTAATCCTTCCTAGACAAAACCATATTCATGGAAAGTCTGAGCTACCTGCAATCTCATGATATTTCAGTCGGCTTTCGTTTGGTTTATTGCATAGTGTCTTTGTTAGGTTTTACTTTGTTGCCTGAGTAAGTAGATGAACTATCTTCCCTGTAAGATGTGTCAATTAATCTGATGAAATGCGTGTAGTTCTCCCTCATGATTAAATCCTAAAGTCTGCTGTTGCCGTTGTTGTGTCTGTTTAAAATAAATTATGTGCAAGTTCATTGGTGTTCTGGAGGTATATGGGTCTGTTGTGAGGACATTGTTACATGTGTAATTCCTGTCTAAGCTACATTTGATTCATTCTGTTCAGAAGCCACTAGAGGTAAAAAGGGTGTTGCTGCTCTCGTGTCGTTGCATTCAAATGTAAATGGTCATGTTGGATTATTGAATTATATAAACATGAAGGATCTTGTGTGAAATGGTATAAAACTCTTTTGTGATGATGTTTTGCTCAATTAGATCTCAATCATTTGTTTTGAATTCATCCTTTGCTGTTTAAAGCTCAGTGTTTATTTCTGATCTTGAATGAAGAGTTTGTCATATGGTTTTGATTCTGCCATTTGATAAACAATATCTGTTGAATTGCCTTTGCAACAAAATGAACCTCTATTCTGTACCTATTTGCCATGAATCTTAATTTTACAAAGTCTCTAAAAGGTCTGCTGTGTCTGTTTTCTTTCTCAAATGAACAAGGGTTCCAAAAGTATGAGTTGTGTGTCTGTATTGTTTCAAGTCATATTTAGGCTAGGAAAGAACATCACAATGTTGAAATTTTCATTTTGTTTCTGCCATACATACATTCAACAGTTTGTTTTCAAGGGAATTACACCTCCATTGGATGGTTAACATAATCCTAGTCATATATATACTGGTTCTGTTCTGAATGGCTAATATCCTGTTTTTAGAAGTTCTGTTCATAATGGAAAGGTCATGCTAAGATAGGCAACATTCGCTGTTCAGGATTATTCTACGTTCTGGTTCAAACTTTCTTGTGATTGCATTACTGTTATGATCTAGGGGGGTCTGTTAAACATTGTTTATGCATAGCAAGTAATGGGGAACAGATTTGTATAAGGTGAGACTATAAACTGGAGGAAAAATTTGGAAGGGCAGATTTCTGTGAAATGCATGATAAAACATTAAGTAAAATGCAGAATAGGAGTATTTGCAATGAGATATCACATTTAGATGACAGAAAAAGCTCAATATCATCTCAGATTGTTTGCATGTCAAATGCATGATTCCTGAATTGATAAGCTAGAGTTCTCAAGCATGTTGCAAACTGCTCTACCTTGAAACTGTTCTTCAAAATCTGTATTCTGCATTCCAAGTATTTAGGTCCCAGGTTTTGCAGCAGTTCAAACTCAGTTTCCATTTTCTCTGTCCTGAGATATCTGTTTTCACCTGGCCTGTTGGTTGAATATTTTATGAACTGAATGAATGATTCATATCACTCAATTTCTGTTTGCTGCTTGGTGTTGACAATTTCTGCTGAATCTTTTTTTTTTTTTTTTTTTTTTTTTATTAAATTCATCAATCTTTTGGCTCAAAAGTTTTTTTTATCATAAAAATGTCTTAAGTTCTTGTTAATCTTGAGTTCCATTAGGTTAATCCAACTTGTCGTTAATGTTTGAATTCTGTCATTTCCACTAAGGTTTCATTCTTAAATTGGTTTCTACTGTTGCAACTTCATTTTATTCT
>CANUEY010500833.1:0-21280 GCA_948099555.1 Croton setiger | reverse complement strand
TAATATTAGGGTTAAATTATATCAAGTCTAGATCCCAATGGGATTGATTTCGTAATCGAAATCTATTAAAGATATTATAACAATAATCTAGATTCCAATGGGATTGATTTCGTAATCGAAATCTATTAAAGATATTCTTATATATCGCACACACTTTAGAATATAAAAAAATATCTCTTTTGGTTAAAATATTGAAGTCAATACCGATACTAACCCCTCACCACACCAAGCATGGTATAATTTTTATAAAACTTATAAATAAAATTCACTAACTTCACTAATTTTTATATTAGTGACTGCCAAGAGCTTTTGTGAACAACGCATCAAAAAGCAAAACTCATGGCTATAAACTAATGAGTAATGATAATTTTAGTAGAGGCCTCATCTTACTACTAGAATTATCGGAGCAACACTTCTCTGATTTATTATGCAACTGGTCACCATGATGATCTATTAGATCGATAATTTTGTTGATGTGATTCTATGAAAGTTTGACAAGTGATGCCAACTGACAACGATAATAATGACAGAGAGAAAATTAGGGTTAGGATTCGAATATAAATGTTAATTTTTTAGGGACAAAAATAGAAAAAAAAAAAGGAACAGGTTGTTATTAAAGAAAAAAATAACCTATTTCAACAAAACTAGTCCTAGTAAAAAAATTTTACAGTAATATGCATATTTGTGTACAAATCATATACAATAAGTTTATAATAGTTGAAAACTCATTTAAAATATCTATTTCTTGTAATTATATACAATTAATATGTAATGCATATACTAGGTGTGTAGAGATTTTATATGAAACTTAATTACTTACAATTAATAATAATAATAATAATAATAATAATAATAATAATAATTTTGAATCCAAATGATATGTATTTAATATTTGTGATAGGTGGAATGAGGGGTGACGGTTATATATCCTATTGTGTATAGCTTGTAAACATTGGTTAGTTAATTCTATCCATAATAAACACTTACCACTTGGGGCCACATACATAAATGATAAATAAAAGAAATTGAGAAGATATATAAGTGTAAAGATAAAGAAAATTCAAAACTGAGAGACTGAACTACCAAAAACCTTGTACTGCTGCATATCCTAAGATAGTAACACAATCCAAATATTGATACGAAGCTTATCCTTGACCAGTCACACTTAACTTCTTTTTTACTATCCTTATGGTCAATTAATTAAGAAAATTAATCAAATAAGCATTAGATGAGAATGAAGATCTGTTTTGGTCTTTGACGGCTTTGAATCAGAAACCGACAAACCCTCAAACTAACCTAATTATCACTTCTTCTTTTTTTGAAAGCTAATTATCGCTTAATTAGGTTCAGAAAAATAGAATATTATCATCAAATTCCAATAATGGAAAAAAAAAATTGTAAAAAAAGTGGCAAAACGACAAAAAGGGAAAGTCTCAACAACACGTGTCCCAACCATTTTGCCTTTAAAACGACAACGATGATGATTTCATTTTCTACTACTAATTGAATCTTTCTAAATGTTAACAACAAAACAAAATATGTGACACGTCAACATTCTTTCATTTTTGACTAATTATTTTATATTACCATCTCCAACATTATTCTGGAAATCAAACACAATTTAGGAATTTGATATGCTAATTATTAAGTATTGTCTTGCTGTATAAAAATAATTTATCTAAATGTTCTCGTCAAGGGCTAAATACGTGTATCTAGTAATTATGTGGATTAGTAAAATTCCAATTGGATTAATTTATCTTAATCAATTTCATTCTTACCAAATAATAAAATTATCACTCATATCTAAATTTTGTTTTTCAAAAATTTTTGTTGCGCTCGCACGGTTTATATCCATAATCTCTGTTTATAGTTTTTGCAAAATTTCCATATTCTCTTTTTATAGCATGAATTTCCCATTCATGCACATCAAATTTAAAAGATTAAATTTTTATTTCATATTTAATTCTAAATAATTAATTATGCATTTTTAACAAATATTATTATATAAAAAAAATTTAAAAATCTATACTATCTTTAAAAGCATGAATGGGTAACATCCATACGAAAAATTCCCTAATATTTTTTTAAAATTAAATTTAATTGAAAATATTGAATTTTTATTTCATATTTAATTCTAAATAATTAATTATGCATGCTTAACAAATATTATTATATAAAAAATTAAAATATTATAAAATTAAATAACAAGTACCTAACATATGTGTACACAAACAATATTTGCTAAAAGAATTAGAACAATTTATATTATAGTATTTATGATACTAAATTAATTAATTTGTAAAAATATTACTATATATTCATAGGTAATAATAATAATAATAGTTCATTTATTTTGAACCTGCATAACAACTCGTAATATAAAAAGAACAACTAAAATTAATATGAAACAACAATATACTATATAGATAATTTTAAAGTCCTAATTGATAGATATATTTTTCTTTTTAATAGATATTGGACATATAGTCAGATTACATAAACTAAATTGTGTTTGACGTACATAATTGATAGAAATACTATTAAATACAAAGATTAGTTATAGGCAAATAAAAGTATATAAAATGAAGGAGTACATATAATACTAAAACTTTAAATTTTCTAAATTAAAATTTTTAAATATTAATATATTTCACAAGTTGTATACATAGAAATATTAACTTTAAATATCACCTCAAATTTATTGAATTATCGAATCAATTAGCATAAAAAAAATTTTTTAAAGAAACAAAATATATTTGTAAGTATATTTATATATTGTTAAAAAAATATATATATTTACAGAACAAAATAACAGTAGATTGAAGAATAAAAACTTGTAAAAAAATATATACATATTTTCCAAAACATAATAGTAATACATTGATTTTGAAACGTAAAAAGTATAACCTTAACAGTGGAAGACATACGGTTGTGAAAGATAAGTCCTTCCAAAATTAATATAAACTTGTTTTTAATGATGAGAAAGTCTAAAATTTCCCCGATTCGTAATTGATTTTTAATTAAATTAACCATAATATAATTTCTTTAAAATATTCAAGTCTCATCCCCTTAATTACTAAATTATGATGGGTAATCTTGTTTAATGGACATGGTTATATTTCGGAACAGGAGTACAATTTTGCATTGAGAATAAAAAAACAATGAACATAAATTAGAAAATTTGAATGAGACATTGAAAACCCACATCTTTTTACCTTCCCAAGCATGATTATATGATATCTCATAGCTTTATTTATGCACATGATATTTCAATTTCAACTTACTGCATAAATTTCAGAAAATAATTGCATTTGAACAGTTTGCAGTATCCATAATTCAAAATAGATAAAACTAAATATAAACATCATGTCAAGCTCCTACAAGAAACTAAGCAATTACCCTTGAATCACACAGATTCTGATATAAATCCCCTTTCAATCTCCAATCATGAATCAAATTGACTAGTTTATGATAACAACATTCAATGATTAAAAGGCGAAACACAGAAGATTTAGCTGGCAACATGTTTTACATGTCGTAAACAATATCAGAATAATCTTAAGGACAAAAAACGAAGTTGGGACAAAAAATTTGTCTAGGCAAACAGTATTTGGTGATCTTTCAGAATCAAACAAGATGGACACCAGCTGCTTCGAGGGAGAGAGAGAGTACAGCATAATCAGTGAACTTACCGGAGAAAAAGGCAGCCAACAACATAGATCAATGAAGTCCTCTAAAGCTCTTGTTTGTGGTGGGAGTGCAAAAGTTGTTGTATTTACATCAAGTTCTTTTAGCAATTATGGCCACATTTCTTGGTGATAATGTTGGATCAAATATGGGTAACATGATAGCTTCTAGAAAACTCCCTTGCTCCTGAAGGAACAGTAATCTATCAAGCAGAAGAAGAGTCTCAAGAAGGGGCCCAAAAGCAGCTCGGAGAGACCAATATGATCCTATGAGATCCTGTTTGTGTTTATCGTACTGATCAGCAATAAACATTATAAAACAGGCACTTGTATAAATAAGCGTAATAATCAGCTCACCATAGTGGTAAGTGCATATTTGACATGGCAATATATTCAAATTGCAATCCAAATACCGTATTAATAAATTTAATGTGATTGGAGAAAATATTTTACTGAAAATTTTTGGTATTCTAGCGTGTGCTGGTCAGAAAAATAGCTGGGGAATCTAATCATCATAGTGTACGATTTCAGAACAAGAAATACCAGCTAAAGCAGCAGAATATAGATATTCATTGCGAAGTAACTAGACACCAAGATCTTCTAAGGTTTTTTTTCCTACTCCTCCAGTAGCAAAAGAAAAATTGTCAAAAAGTGTCCAATAAGTGCATGTTATAAGGGCAAGTTGCGAGTAACATACAGCAAAAGGTTGAACTTCCTCCCATATTTCACGAAGATCTATCTCTGGCAAAGGTTTGAGACCAAGGCGAGAAAGTCCAGACAGACTAAATTTCTCAAAAAGTAAATATTTGTCAGCAGAAGCATTTGCTCCACATCCCACAATCCCATTGCTTGACAGGGCATTTACACTTGACTCTAGTGCTGAAATATCATCTACAAAACACATTATGAGAGTAAATATACAATGCTATGAAAGTGGATTTTCAGTTTAAGTTTTTCCATTTTCTGAAACTTAAATGCCATTGTTCATTTTTCAAAGCCAAATTACAAAAAATACCCCAGCTTCTTCACAAATCTGCAATTCATCCAAATGTAGTGATGAATTGCAAATATGTCTGTCTGTTGCAATTCTACACTGTTAAAATTAAAAGAAACAATACCATTTTTTAATTAATGAATAGATCAACTTTTACTTATAAGAATTTGCAATTAAAGAACTGAGTTAACCAATCAAAATTTGTCCTTTTGATATCTTTAAGCATCGAAATAACATTATTTTCTTACATATTCAACCTTAATTATTTGTCTTCCAATGATGTGCAAGCAGAAGAAGATAACATTCTAGCAAGTCTGTTAACTTAGGCTTGCTCAATAGCACTTGGTCCAAATTAGTCTTAAATTGCAAGTTTATTCAGTCAAGTTATCGGACTCGGAAAAAAAGTGCCCATTTATGAAAATATTTAAGCTATTAGATGGTCTCTTATTTATGGCTTAGTATCCATTCTCGTCAAATATCTTTCTTGATGAAGAATCAATTGCGTGGCAATAAAACATTTAAGAAGTACCTAGTTTACCTTTTTCAGATTCTCTAGGCCACACATAGGTGCATTTATCATCCACTTGAGGAACACTCTGGGGCATTGTTGAATGTTCATTATCTTTATGATGCAGCACAGAGTACAGAACCTTCCTTTGCTGCTGTCGACGCAAGCTCTTTCCTTGACGACCAATGGAAGGACTTGCTTTTATGATTTCAGGATAAAATTTACTGAGAACCTACAAATGAAACCATGTTACCAAGCAGATGATATTCAATAAAATTAACCAATTCCCCAACCCCCACCCACCCCCCCAAAAAAAAAAAGAGAGAAAAGAAAAGAAAATGAAAGAAAGAAATTTTCTTTTGATTGTACAGTCCACGCCCCATAGTTATAAATAGCAAATAGCACATGATAGCGCAAAGGGTCCTGGAGCTATAGCACAAAGGCTATAGCCCGCTATTTGCATGAAATAGCACACACATGCAAACAAATAATAATGAATAAAATACCAAAAACAAATATAGAAGTTCAAATTCACACACCAAATTATAACAAAAAGACATTAAAGTGCACTAATAGTGACAATATAACCAATTAATGGCACCATCATCATCATTCTCATCACTCCCAATAGCCTGTAGCGCAATATTTTGCTACAGTGCACTTAAAAAAGGAATTGCGACAGGGTCCAAGCTACATGCATAGCGCACTATTAACTACTATGCCATGCTCTAAAAAGCACATGCACAAGAGAGACCAAAAGCGAAACTTGTGCATGAGCTAAATACCAACTCTAACCACATCTGCAAGTGTGGCAGAATAGAACCAAGCAACTGCAATGATGAATAATATAAAAATTTAAAAAAAAAAAGTGTACCATCTGGAAAGCACCACGAAAAGTATGCAACTCAAAATTTTGAAGACCACAAGCTTTGTCAAGATTCCTCCATCTTTCTGCACTCTAGGCAAAATAAAAAGTACCAAACACATCATTAGCCAATGAAGAATACAGTAGTTTTAACAATAAGAATATTAATATTTCAGCCACATGCATCCCTCATTTAACAAACAGATTTAACAAACTGTCACTCCACTCCAAAAACTAATAAGCAAAAATAGGAGTAAGAGAGGACTAGTCAATCAAAATAAGAAACGAGGATAAGTCAACCAAACTTCGCAAGCCATATTTAGTAAAAGTATATAATGTTCCCAAGAGAGTCCATCAGTTACACAAATTTCGGGCCCGCTCAAACCCTTGTCTTCTACTCCCTAATGATGAAGCTTGCACCCTCCATGCTTTCACTCCATCACAAATCACGAAAGAGAGACCTTTTCTAGGACTAAAAGAGCTCTTAAAAGTTTCAAGAAGCAAGATACTTACTTTTCCATTTACCTAAAGATGCAAACTTAGAGGCTATGTAGCATGGAACAGAAATGGACACAAGGAATCAGCAATATTACACGAGGAAATATTATTGCATGTAGGAAAATGGAGGTGTGGATATGTTCATATCCAGCAGTTTCGTGCATCAAAACTTAGAGCTATAACCAAATTAGAAATAGCACAAAGCAAAAAAACCATTTGCAGGGAAAAAACTCAATGTTGTTCATTTTATGTTTTAAGCTTGACTTCAGCAAGAACAAAGAGATTTTGTATTGTATGCCAAAGACTGAAATATTAACTTGATTTTAATCTTTATGAGCAATGATATAGCTCATAGCCATCATTCAGGAAAACTATAAATTTTTTTTAGGCCCAACAAACATGTTAAAATAGTTTGGAGTACAACACTACATCGGTAATTCAAGACTTGCAATGCTATACAGCATTTTGTACCAACCAAATCAGCCATACAAATACTCCCAGCTGCAATGCATTACATATATTAAGCCCATGAAGATGAAGACACCCCAAAATTGAAACCTCTGCAGTTTGTCTTTAATCACTTTGGTTCTATTAGTTAGTCACTAAAAAACAAGTCAGAACTTCAATGCACCTGGCAAGCTAGATCACGTGAATTCTTCCCAAGGGATATGCCAGCAGATTTAACAGCCAAACTCATAGGGAAACCACAATGCAGATCAGCAGCATCAAAAGATTCTTCAGATAATAAGTTATAGCAGCACCCAATGCTGACAACTGCTTTAACTTCTTTGCACCCCAAAAAAGTTCTGATCCAACAAACATATGCACTAAAAAGTTAGATATCCAAATATGCATGAGTGTGTGTGTGTAACAATGCCCTAAAGTTGTGTGCCATAAACTGCACAAACAAAACCAGAATCATATCTGACCAAGGGATATGGAAAAGTAGCTTCAAGACCATTACATGTCCAAGGCCTTTCATACTCCCATCTGCTTGGTCAAATTTAGCATGCATAGCATGCCCCAACAGCTTATTTGCATAATGAGTCAGTATCTTTAAGGCATCTAGCCAAAACTACATTTGAAATTCAGCTTGATCCCATGCATCATCAATATTATAAATTTTATGTATGCAAACAAAAAGAATAGCAAATTCTATATGTTAATTAATGACCATGACCTTCTCAAGTCTCAACAGATTAAAAAAATTTTCTAAGTTATATCCATAGAAAATACAAGATTTTAACAATCTTTAATGTTTATTTATATGATAAATACTGATACAATTGGCAAAAACCAAATTTTCCTTCATTTGCATATGATATGCAAGAATGTTGAAAGGTTTAATCAATGAATTATTGAAATTATTTGCATTGAGCTGAAACATAAACATGAAAGTGCATAACTCACTTCAGCATTGTCACTGAAAGATCACCACACGCATGTAATCCGGCAAGTACCAAGGAGGTGCCATCATCTGCATCTTGACAAGTCAATTTTGGCTGCTCCGCATCTTTGAAATGTAATGGCATGTCAGCCAAGACTTTCAACATGTCAATGGACATAACGCGGCATGTAATTGTCTTAGGCATATTAGGAAGCATGTTTCCTGAACTAACAAAGGAAAGAGTGAAGGCTGTTAACAAATGAAAGGGATTAAAAAACAAAAAAAAACAAAAAAATTCACAGCCATTACAATGAAATTCAATGACAACAACCAGATTTTGTGCAATAAGCACTGAGAGAATATGGTGGAATGTGCTACAACATATGGTGAGAAATGGAGCAATAAACAGTAAAGAAATAATCACTTAAAAAGCCACACCATCCTCAAAATTATTACCTGACTGACAGCTCCAAAAATTGATTTTTTTGGATAAGAATAATGATTTGGAAGCAGGTTCCTTAATCTCTCACAGAGTAATAAAATCTCTTGGTACTTAATAGAGAAGTGAATGTTAAACCACAATTTCAGCAATTAAAATAAGAAATAGAGAACGGAATTGAGGAGAAGAAGGCAGGGAAAATTGTATTCCAAAATCAAGTAGGAATTACAGATGAAGAAGATAAACTGATAAAGGATAAAATAGGTTGTAACAACCTCCCAGGCCTAAGGCCAGTACAGAGCAATCTGTCCAAAAAACTATAACAAGAAAGATACTCCCTATTCCAATCATTCTCCTACATATAAACCAGATAGGGCCTTGGGCCTACATTCCTATCATTACCACCCTCCGAAGAAACTGCCCTGTCCTCAAGGCGGAAGTGAGGAAATTAAGAGATCAAATCAGATTCATCAATCCAGGTTGCATTGTCTTCGCACTTTCCCTGCCATTGCACTAACACTTGTGAAACCTGTTTTCCATTCCGGTTCGCTATTTTTCTTTGACAAACCTGGGATGGTTCCAACAGTGGTTCTTGAGGAATAGCTAAGGAGTCTGGCAGCTCTTCCACTACCAGATGATTGCCCACCACTTTCTTCAATTGTGAAACATGAAATACTGGATGGAATTTAGATGTTTCTGGCAGCCGAAGCGTATATGCAACAGCACCAAATCTCCCAATTACTTCGAATGGCCCAAAGTACCTTGCTGCCGGCTTAGCTGAAATACGCTTGGCGACGGACTGCTGGCGATATGGTCTTAACTTAAGGAACACTTTGTCTCCTAAGTCATATTTGACATCCTTTGATGCTTGTTGGCATACTTGATCATGAGCTGCTGTGATCTAGTCAAATTATGCTGGAGCTGCCTTAGTAACTCATTCCTGTCTTGCAAAATGCTGCAATAGAGCCTCCACGGGTGTTTCTCCAAGTAAAAAGTGTTGAAGAATAGGTAGCAGTCTGCCATACACAACCTCAAATGGTGTCTTCTTGATAGCCCCCTGAAAATTTGTGTTATACCAATATTCCGCCCAACAAAGCCATTTAGACCAGCTTTTTGGTTGCTCTGAAGAGAAACACCGCAAATATGATTCGAGGCTTAAGGAACGGCTTAAGAAAATAGGATATCTGTCGCTCACTATAGAAGTAGGAATTCCATGAAGTTGCACTATCTCTTTAGCAAATACTTCAGCCACTTTAATTGCTGAAAATGGGTGCCTTAGTGCCAAGAAGTGAGCATATTTAGATAATCTATACCATTTGACCGGGGCAGCCCTCTAATGAAGTCCATTACTATATCTTCCCAAATTCGCCAGGGAATAGCCAAAGGTTGGAGCGAACTGGCAGGGGAAATGGCTTCGTACTTGTGTGTCTGACAAACGAAGCAAGATGCAACAAATTTCTGGATGGTCTTGATCATTCCGGGCCAATAAAAGTTTGCAGCAATCCTTCTATAAGTTCTGAATGCTCAGAATGCCCCCCAACAGAAGTGGAATGGAACTCATTGATTAGTTTAGGAATCCATAGAGAAGGAGAGAGGACTAACCTGCCCTTGTAGTATAGCCGGCCATGGATGAGATAATAATGTGTATGTTTCCCACCATTTGCATTAAGATCGGAAGCAATGCAAGACAATTGAGTGTCCTGCTGAATTTCAGTTTGAATGGCATCCCACTCAAAATTCATCGAAGCTTGGACAAAGCTTGGAATTCCACCGATTCGTTGCATTGAGACAATGCATCGGCTGCTTTATTACTTTTGCTCGGCTTATGTTCAATAGAAAAATTATAACCCATAATCTTTGCAAACCAATACAGCTGGGCTGGAGTAGAGACTTCTTGACGTAAGAGATGTTGGAGGCTATGTTGATCAGTCCGGATAATGAATTTCTTGCCAATGAGATAGGGCCGCCAATGTCTAACGGCTAGGACTAAGGCTTTGAGCTCGTTCTCATATGCAGATCAAGAAAGAACTGGATCACCTGTAGCCTTGCTAAAATAGCTATTGCCTTGTTATCTTGAAGTAGTACATCCCCCACACCTGACTTGGAGGCATCTGTCTCGATAACAAATTCTTCATAAAAATTAGGCATGACTAGTACCAGTGGGGAAGTGACATCAGCCTTGAGTTTATCAAAGGACTGTTGAGCCTCATTTGTCCACTTGAAATCCTCTTGTGTCTCCTTCAAAAGAGAAGTCAATGGTCGAGCAAGCAAGTCATAGTTGGCGACAAAACACCTGTAGTACCCTGTTAATCCAAGGAGTCCAGGAACACCCTTGACTGATTTTGGGGTAGGCCATTGAAGAATACTAGATACCTTGGATGGATCCATGGCTACACCTACGGCTGAAATAGTGTGTCCCAAGTAATCCACTAAAAGCATGATGAAAGAGCACTTCTTCTCATTAAGATGCAATGAGTTCTCCCAGAGTAACTGTAAGAACCAACTTGAGTTGAGCCATATGAGACTCCCAATCTTTACAGTAAATGAGGATATCATCAGAGAACACAAGGACAAAATTCCGCAAATATGGGTGAAAGATATGATTCATCACTGCTTGGAAAGTGGCTGGAGCGTTTGTTAGTCAAACAACATCACAATGAATTCATAAATGGCCAGAATGAGTCCGGAAGGCTGTCTTTTGGTATCAGAATCCCGACTTGAGATCAAGTTTAGAGAAATATTTGGAGCCATTGCAGTTCATCAAGGAGTTCTTCGATAACCGGAATAGGATATTTGTGTGGAATGGTACCCTATTAAGCTGTCGGTAATCAACACCAGAATCACCAGCTGCCATCTTTCTTTTTAACAAGTAGTACCGGACAAGAATAAGGACTTGTACTTGGTTTAATAATTCCTGCACTGAGCATATCTTGAACCAACCTTTCAATTTCATCTTTTTGAGTGTGGCCATAGTGATACAATTTAACCGATAACAGACCCTGATTTGGTTGCAATAGAATTCTGTGGTCGGCAGTCCGGAGAGGGGAAGTGCTGAAATTTCAGAAAAAACATCTCTACAGGTGTTAAGCTCCCTCTGGAGTTCTTGTTGCTGTTCTTGAGGCAAAACACATGAAGGTGAGGGCTGATGTACTTCATGAGAGATTTCCCATGAGAGATGCTGGTTCCGAGTGAGAGAAGGATCACCTATAAGCACAATCTCCCTACCAAGATGTTGAAATTTCATGGTTAAGTTCAACCAATTAACATTTACATCACCCAGTGTTTCAAGCCAAGCAACTCCCAAATATCAAGTCAACGACACTTAATGGGAACACATAGATATCACCACTATAAGCCATATTACCTAAGTTTAACTTTAGGTTCAGGCCAACTCCCCTAGAGGTCATCCTGTGGCCGTCACCAAGTTTCACAAAGAGGGAGTATTACTTACAGTGAGTGCTAGAGCTTCCACCAATTCTGTAGAGACAAAATTGTGGCTGGCCCCACTATCAACCATCACAATGACAGATCGGTCCTTTAACAATGAAGAGAATTTCATGGTTTTAGGCCTATATATGCCCCTCATAAAAAATATTGGCAGCTCCAAGAGAAAAAAATGAGCTTCATTCACGTCAGCTTCAATTTCAGGTGAGAACTCATTGTCATGTTCCAATTGATGAGCATCCATCTCAGTCTCAAATTCATCTTCTCCGGCTATTATAGCCCTCAAAGATTTGTTCAGACAGGCGTGGAAGGGAGAATATGGCTGTTTACAACAGAAGCAGAGCCCTTTTGCTCGCAAATCTAGGTAATATTTATGAGAGTAATACTCCACAGTTCCTAGTGGGTTCTGTGTTGGTTTTGGTGGCGGAGCTGGTAGTGCAAGTGGTCAGGTAGGGGCTCCATGAAGGCGGGTCGGGTTGAAGTGTGTGGGGTTTTGTTCTTTGGTTGGGTAACTTGTTTGGGCGGATGGTAATGGATTGGATGGCTTTAGGGTTTGGGCTATAAGGAACGTCACTGAAATTAAGTCAGCTAGAAGGTTGTTGCGGCAGAGAATGGGCAATCTCTTGCTCAACTTCCTTTGCGACTCTCATAGCGAGATAAAGGTCGTTGGTCTGTTGACCTAATTCAAACTTTGATTTATCTCAGAAGTCCATTCAAGAAATAACCAATCAATTGGGAGTCAGAGATATCATAAGTCTGCGCTACACGAGAGATAAATTTATTGATGAAGTCTGTATAAGAAACCGTTTGTTTGGTTGCAGCAAGTATTTCAAACAGATTTGTAGAGAGGTCACCACCATATTGTTGGAAAAACTCTGTTTTAAATGGAAACCAATCCAGATTGGGATTACAATGGCGTACGAATCTGAGCCAGTGGAGAGGATGGCCCTGCATTCCTACAAAAGCTTAAGAAATCTGTTCATGGGGTGGATTCTATGAAGTTCGAAAAATTGTTCAGCTCAAGCGACCCAACCTACTAGGTCTATCCCATCGAAAATCAGCATGTCCGGTCGTTTTGCTATGAAGTGGGAATCAAAAGGGGTGTTTGGGTGAGTGGGTAAGGTCTGGGCATGATTTCGGGATGAAGTTGGTGACTGGGAAAAGCTATTGTGGGTCGGTTGTGGAATTGGATGTTGTGTGTTGGTAGTGGGTATAAATTCAGCAGTAGGTTCAGCTAGAGATTTGCCTTTAAGCAACAGGTTTTTGAGATCTTTGAACTTTTGGTTGAGTTCAGAAAATTGTTTTTCGGTTTCAGTGAACTGCCGATGTGTATCAATTGAGGGAAGCAAGAGTTTCACAAATGGTGGCTACATCCTTCTCTAGAGATTCAATATGGGTATCCATTCTGGAGTTTGGCATGGAATATTTGAGCACCAGCAGGTCGGACCAATGATAGACAGGTGAATGCTAAACCACAATTTCAGCAATTAAAATAAGAAATAGAGAACAGAATTGAGGAGAATAAGGGAAAATTGTATTCCAAAATCAAGTAGGAATTACAGATGAAGAAGATAAATTGATAAAGGATAAAATAGGTTGTAAAAACCTCCCACCTGTACAGAGCAATCTGTCCAAAAGGCTATAACAATAAAAGATACCCCCTACTCCAATCATTCTCCTATATATATCCTAAGCTGCACATAACTAACTGCTGATGTTTCCCTTTCCCTTTTCTTGCTTCCCAATTCTGCTCCTTCGGGTATAAACCAGATTGGGCCTTGGGCCTACATTCCTATCAGTACTGGCAAGCATTATTTAGTTTCAAGGAAAGCAGCACTAGAGAACCTCAGAACTTCTAGCATTCCCAGTATTAACTCAGCCCCCTCAACTCAGATTATATATCATTGAATCCATAACTTTTAGATTTAGTGATATTACGTATTACTTGAAAATGAAAAGACACCCTATAAACGAATCAAGCGATAGTTAGAATACTGATTGAAGCCCGACACACATTTTCATCTTGGTTCCCAAACAAGCTACCTAAGATTTTCTTATGTTGATGAATTTAGAATTTCAAATTAAATATAAAAAGGTATTGCATTTCATACCCATGTTTACGCATTTGAGCTGCATAGTGTTTCTTTATCCGCTTTGCACGAGTCTCTGTTACCCTCCCATGATGAGAACAAGCATCAATAGCAACTACCGAATGATTATACTGGAACGAAAGCACTTGCGCAAGATAACCCTGAAAGATAGATTAAATTATATGAGCTGAAACTGGACAAGTAACCAGATAATCTTGTTGTGTATGTTGTAGAAGAAATATAATCAAATTTGCATCACTAGGTAAACAAAGTTAATGCATAATGCCATGAAGATTGCTGTAAATTACTGAAGCTTCAGCAATCATCAGTTGGTTTTTTTAAGCTTATAAAAATACTTGCTCGCTGTTTCTAATAATTCCATTTTTTATCAGTAATGTCCACAAAATAACTTCCAGTATAATAAAATATGAATTATCTATATTCAGCTTTTTCTTCTCCCACTAAAAGCCAGCTAAGCTTTACAAATTATAATGCCAAAGAACATCAGTTTCTGTTGAAAATAGCTATGGAGAGAAAATATACACCCACTTATAAATTAAGCTCAAGTGGATATACTTGGAATTGGAAGTTATCATGGATGCAACCTCAATAGAGCATAATTAGAAAATTTGGGTGTTCCATCTTACAAACTTAACTGCAGAATGACTCGTCAAACATAGAAGTCAAAATTTAAAACAGAACAGTCTGATTTTGTGCTGAATCTTGAATTTTAATAAAACAAGTCTTTTTTTAATTGTACAGTTGCAGTCTAAGCTTTTCTTTTTTCCTACCAAAAAATTAGGGAACTTCCAAAAACCTGACAGCAAGAATTTATTTATTCCTACACCAGGATCAACATGTCTTATTTATTGATTCAGATGTCAGTATTTATTTCTTCACACAAATTTATTTAGATGGCCTAAAAATAGCAGCTTCAGAAAACGGGGGAAAATCCAAACCCTCATCGAAAAGAAAAAGTACAAAAGAGGAACAAGTATCTTGCAAAAATGAGAAAAATGGCAACGCACCTGGCCAGCACCGACGTCCACAATTGTTTGAGCTTTCACATCCTTTGCAATAGAACTAACAAGAGCAGAAAGAACTTCTACCTGCTCATATTCAATACCAGAACAAGGAAATCACAAATAAGAACCTAATCAAATAAACATTAACTAATGGTGAATAAAATTTTCTTTATATTATAGAAAAACATCAAAATTAAAAAACAAACGGCTAAAAAACCTACTTCGTGCTTCTTCTTCATGTTCATGCCTTGTGCAAGAACACTACTAAGTGACGTTATGTTCAATCCAGAGAATATCTGCAACAAAATCATCCGAAACAAAAGTTTAAAATCAACAAGATTAAAAGTATCAAGGAAAAAAAAAAAAAAACCTTTTCCAAGTCGACTTGCTCTCTAGGAAACACCAGAGACCTCAAAGTGAGAACAAATTCCTTAAGAGAAGCAGGCCAGTGATCCTGAAAAAATGAAGGAAAAAAATATGGTTTGAAGAGAGGAAACAAAATAGAATGTAGGAAAGGGATATTAGTTTGCTACCTGCACCACGCCAGAAGGAATAAGGAGGAGATTTTGAACCGGTTCGTGGCGGAGACAGTGAATCCATTTTTGATCAAGAGCTTCCCAAAGTTTGTTCTCGAAGAAATTGACGACATGAGCGTTTATTAAGGAATGATAAGGCTTGATGAATTCAACAATGGCGTTGATCCATTCGAGGGTTTTAGCAGCGGTCTCACAACTATATTTGACACTGCTCTCCATCATTATACCGAAAAATCCTTATTTTCAGAAAAGAATTGTGGTAGGCGACGACAACACAAAAGAATGAAATGATTTCAATTTGGTACCTGTATTTAAGGTAAATAGACAAATTAGTACTTTAATTTTCAATATTATTTTTTAAATCACTTTGTTTTGTAACGTTTAAACACTTTAGTTCTTTTATCAAATAAAACTATAAAAATGCCAAGCTCAACTTTATCAAAAGAACCAATTATATATTTTGTTAAGGACTAAAAATAAAATTGTTCAAATCCAAAATTTGGCTTTCATTTTCTTCGACAAAATGGACAAGTATACCAATTCGAAACTTTTAATGCGAGATTCATAATATGTCCTTATTTTCAACATTTGATTATCAGAAAGCCTCAGAAAATATAGTTGAAAAAGTTGGGTTTAGAGAGACAACATTGCAAGAACTTTGACTGTCACATGTGGATTTCTTTGGCAACTGATGGAAGTGTGATTAGTGGCATTGGATTTGTCTTAATACCAGCTTTTCAGTAGTTGTCACGTGTTGGCTATGGAGCTCAAAGGCTGCAATGGTTGTTTTTTAAAGTTTCTACCACTACCTCTGAGCTCTGCTGTTGACATGCGCCACACCGCCAAAAACCTAGCATTAAGAGAAATCCAACACCACCAATCATGCCTTCATCGATTGCTAGAGCAACCTACACACCGGTCAAAGTTTGGGCAATGTTTTCCCTCTCTCTCTAACCCAGATTTTCAACTGTATTTTTCAAGACATTTTGGTGATTGGATGTTGAAAATTATGACATATTGTGAATCCTCACATTGACAATTTTGATTTGGTATACTCACTTACCTCATTTATCACCGAAGATGAAGTCGGATTTTGGGTTTGGACAATTTTATTGTTTATCCAAGGCATTGGATATCACACTAGCCTTACCTAGATGATAATTTATAACATAATCTTAATTAGCCAGAATCTACATCTACGTCTATTGCCTTGAGTTAATATCTTTTTGTGTTTGTAAGTATTTCAGACTCTGGTGATCCATGTTGATGTAACACTTCTGACCATACAGGTAATGCTTCCATACTCTAAATGCCAGAACTATAGCTGCCAGTTTCAAATCACGGGTAGGATAATTCTGCTCATGTGGTTTTAACTCTCTCGATACATATGCCACCACTTTTTTATCCTGATAAGCATACATCCTAGCCTGATATGAGAAGCAATTCTGTATATCACAAAATTCTTACTTGACATAGGTTGCATCAACATTGGTGCTTCTGTCAACTTCTTCTTCAACAATTTAAAACTCTTTGTTGACAGTTGTCATCCTACTGAAATCTAACTTCTTTCTTCAACATCTTGATCAATGGTATTACTATGATGGAAAATCTTTCTACAAATCTTCTATAGTAACTAATTAATCCCAAAAAACTCCTAACTTCTATGATATTCTTAGGTGGTCAGCATTCTACAATAACTTCAATCTTCTTAGGATTCATTTTGATGTCTGTTGCTGATACTACATGTCCCAAGAAAGATATTTTTTTCAGCCACAACTCACACTTACTCAGATTGGCATACAATTGCGTATCTTTTTTAAAGTCTGCAATACAACCCTCAGATGCTTGTCATGCTCTGCTCTGTCCTTTGAATATATTAGAATATCATTAATGAACACAATTATAAATTGATCCAGATATGGATAGAATACACGGGTTATGAGATCCATGAATACCGTTAGTGTATTAGTCAAATTAAATGGCATCACAAGGAATTCATAATGACCATATCATGTCCTAAATGTAGTATTGGAAATGTCTTCCTCTTTAATTCGTAACTGGTGGTATCTTGACTTGAGATCAATCTTTGAAAACACACATGCTCCTTTCAATTGGTCAAACAAATCATTTATCCGATTGTTCTTAATTATCAATTTGTTCAATTATTTATAGTCAATGCACAACCTCAATGAACCTTTTCTCTTTTTAACAAACAACACCGGTGCTTTTCATGGTGATACATTAGGTCTGATAAAACCTTTATCAAGTAACTATTGTAGCTGAAGTTTTAATTTCTTCAATTCTGTTGGTACCATCCTGTAAGGCGCAATTGACATAGGTGCAGCCCTAGGATAAACATCCATGGTGAACTCCACTTTCCGTCTTAGTGGCAAACCTGATAAGTCTTCTGGAAACACATTTGGATAATTACATAATGTTGGTATGTCGCGTACTTTTTCCTTCTCTTTCTCCGCCACTAATGCACAGACCAAGGATCCCTTCTGAATTAACTGCTTTACCGCCATTGCTAATATCACATTACTTAGAAAATCTTGTCATTTCCCCACAATAGTAACTTTTCACCTGTTATTGTCTATAATGTCACTCTTTTTTTCACAATCCACCACTACATGATGTCAAAAGAGCCAATTCATACCCAGGATAATATCAAACTCCCGAAAGGTAAATCCATTAAGTCTTCTGGAAATTCTTTCCTATGAATGATAATAGGACAACCTTTGACTACTGTACTAGTCAACATAATATCTCTTAGAGGATTAACATACTCTGCTGCAAACCCTCTAACCCATTGTCTAGGTATATTAATGTATGAATATGATGAACTAGGATCAATTAATGCATGCACTATATGATCATAAAGAGAAAACTCACCAACTATCACATCTTAAGCTTCCTCATCTTCCTTGGCTCACATGGCATAGACCCTAACTGGAGCTTTGATATTTGGTTTGTTTACCATCTTTGACTGTAGTCTCTGTACACCTAAGGTCTCACCTTTAGCCTGACCTTTACCTTTGCCTGCAGTAGGTTGAATTGGAACAACCTTTATTAATCTTTTTAAGAAGTTCTTATTTTAATGGTCCAGTGCTCCACAAATCCAACATCCACCAATAACTAACCAGCAACCACCTTTATGCCTCACATGATGCAAAAGTATAACCTCCTGAACCTGCAACCTCTTTCAGTGCCTCTGCTACCTGTACCTATACCATTATCGGCGAAGCTAAACATTAATGTAGCTGAAAAACTAACACCCTAGCTGTACCCGGGATATGAATGAGCCTAAGGCTAGTTTGCTATTCAGCTGATAAGTGCTAAGAGCACTCTGGGTTTGATCATTGCACTGTTGAGTACGTTGGCGCCTGGTGCATTAACTACCTGAATTCGCTTTATTTCCAAACCCGCATCAACCAATGCTAAAAACTCTCTGAACTTACTCTGACACTAACATCATGCCTACCTAAGATAAAGAAACTCATTCCTCTTAGCATCCAGATAAGCCTCCGTAATGAATTTCTTCCTAAGCTCATCAAGGAAGAACTTTCAGGTACACTGCTCTGCTAGCAGCCTCTGCTGGATAGTGTTACACCATACATATGCCTTATCAACTAATAATGATGTGGCACACACATAACTGTCCTCCGATGAACATTGCAAATGCTCCAACACCCTCAAGGTACCATCTAACCAATCCTCTATTGTCTTAGAACTGTCATCCTTACTGGCTCTGAATTTTTTAGCACCATACTTTTTTATCTTCTCTAACGAGGCCTTTTCTCTCTGTCTACAACTATTGTCACTGTTAGTGCTACAGGAATTACCACCATTATCTGCTATAAGGTATCTTCCAACTTCTTTAATAAAACCTCACCCTCCACTAACCTAAAAGCATGTGACTCACTCTCCCCTTCCTATGACATCCTCCTATAAATAATAACAATTGCTTAGTTCATCAGGGTAGTGATGGCATGTACACTATCCCATAATACATGCAATCAAACTTGGGAAAACTAAACCAAGGCTCTGATACTAAAGTTTGTAGCGCTCATCTCCGGTCCATCTGATTTCCTAAATGAACCGAGTTGGAATGATATAACTGATTGAACCTTAAGACTTGTCATGCTAAAATCATTTGTATACTAAATAAAATACTATATACTCAACATTAAATATGTACACCATCAAAAAAATTATTTACATCATATGTTCTAAATACATAATTATTATGGGACCAACTGGATGTTATATATAGGTCTTGATTTAGAGAAAAAAAGATAAAAAATAATCCAGCTACCCTATGGACTTCTTGGATTGGCAATAAACCGTAGTAGCTGTGGAGATGACTCTTCAAGACCTCAAACCTAACATCTGCGAGTTAAACATATAATTTATTGAGCAAATTATGCCTAGTGGATACTTTAACTTTAATCAAAAGTAAAAAAAAAAGAATCATACATTCACGCATGATGATTTACTTGTATGACCTTACCTTTGCCTACATGCTTTATGACTTTATGCAATAGTATATTAAATATAAATATATAATTATATTCATTAATCAATCAGCTCCATAAGGTTATAGTAAAACCTAAGTGACAAAGTAACTGTATGATTATACGATTGTCTGTCGGGCTACTAAGTCTCAAATGTATCATCTCAATCTCATGGTTAGAGCCAGAATATCAAACTGTATGGGGCGCAGATTTGCTAGTTAATATGTTGCAACATACCCTTATCTACATGGTTTCTAGCTAGCCTCATTGGAGCATATTATATTTGTATCAAGATCACAATCATTATATCACAATCATCATTATCATATCACTTAATACAACAAATTATACTATTTTTCTGGCTGTTTGATTTTATTATCTGATTATACTGAATTCTGGATAAATCTTTATGTTACCATGCATTTTTATCCTCATATAAGCTTAATACCAAATTATATTTGCTCAATTAATTATTAATAATGCTTTAAAAATCAATTACAAATTTAACTATCATCATTTATATTCTATTTTGATGGTAACATGCGCCACCCTATATGTAGCATGCGCTACCTTATATGTAGCGTGCACTACCATACCTTATTAGCGTCTGGATGGATTATGGCAAGATTAGTTTGTGTTACCTCAAGTGTGGCATGCGTTATGACAAAAAATGACAGGGTAACATGCTCGACCCTTAAGTAGCATGCGGTACCAGCTGTATCCAGATGCTTTGTTTTTCATTCTCACTTATAATCATCAGAATTCCCATTTATAATCTGTAACACCTCATTCTATATTCCTACGTCATAAAATAGGCCATTTTTTTTAAACACACATCAGATGACGTTACTTCCAAATTATCACACTAATATATATATATATATATATATATATATATATATATATATATATATATATATATATACATAGGCATACATCCATTCACATAGCTAGCATATTATCATACAAGTATTCTTTCACTCAAACCCTTTTAAGGGGTAGCCTATCCATTCACCGAACCATATTCAATATAAGCATTTGAATTAGTTCACTTTAATCAACCTAAGAACCTCCCATTAATGGTCCAAGAGCTACATACGTATCATTCTTAATTACATGCCAATGGTTGCATATTTTAGTGTTTACAAAACAAGCAAAAGACCTCAATGGTTATATATACATACATATGTCAATCACATATAAGCATGCTATTCGACAAACATCATTTCTATTAAACCTACTAAGGTTCAACTTAACCATGCACAATGCTATAAACATTTTAGGCATATAGGAT
>CANUEY010500567.1:0-43154 GCA_948099555.1 Croton setiger | reverse complement strand
TTCCAGGTATTCACTCATCCCCTCTCAGGGGCAAGAGTGAGTAGATAGCAGAAGTTCTTTCATTCCATGTACATACAAAGATAGCCCTGGTGAAGTAGGAGTTTAGGAGGCTTCCGAGCTCACATTCCGGGTCAGTCTTTCCGTCAGCGAAAGGAAAAAGCAACTCGGTTCGGAGCAACTCGCAACTCGGTTCGGAGCAACTCGGAGAGGTTTGAAAATAGCTCGACTGAAAGGAGAGGTTTGAGAATAAATAGCTCGACTGTAACTATAATTTGAGAATAGCTCGACTGTAACTAGAATATCGGAGAGGAAAGAAAGAGAATAGCTCTCCTGTAACTAGAATATCGGAGAGGTTACAGAATAGCTCTCCTGTAACTAGAATATCGGAGAGGTTACAGAATAGCTCGACTGTAACTAGAATAGCTCGACTGTAACTGTAAGGAGAAATTGAATAATTCTCTTTCTCTTACGAAATTTCATAAGCTTGTTCGCCGGAAACGAGAAATTGAATACCTCCGGAGAAATTTCATAAGCTTGTTCGACGGAAACGAGAAATTGAATACTTGTTCTCTTTTCGACGGAAACGAGAAATGACGGAGTGATACGCTAACTAGAGAAATTTCATAAGCTTGTTCGCCGGAAACTCTTAATTGAATACTTGTCGACGGAAACTCTTAATTGAATACTTGTTCTCGGAAACGAGAAATTGAATACTTGTTCTCTTTTCGTTAATTTTTAAGAGACTTGCTTGTGTTAAGCATTTAGTAACATTACATGATTTCTAATGAAAAAACTGAGTAAACCCCGTCTTTTTCCGCTGTTTTCCGCTAGAAAACGAAAACATGATATATTACGATATTTCTGTTTTTTCTTAATCTTAAAATAGTATTTCGCAGAAAAAGTTCATTTTCCCGGCTTTTTTTGTCATTTTCCCGGAGATGGAGCAGATCTGTAACCTGATCTCAATCTGTCTTTTCTCTTGTTTTTGATTTCACGAGACTCGGGAAGTCTGAAAGAAAGAGAGTAAGAACCAGAAAATACCATGGGATTTTCGGCGGCTCAAAACAAGGCGTTGAAAGAGACGCGATCAAAAGATAAAGCGGCATTATACATGTTGTTCCGAGCCGTTGACGAGTCAGGCTTTGAAAAAATTGCCAATGCAAATACTTCAAAAGAAGCGTGGGACATTTTAGAAAAAGTGTTTAAAGGAGCCGACCGAGTCAAGCAAGTGCGTCTCCAAACTCTTCGTGGCGAATTTGAGATATGTGAAGATGAAGGAGTCAGAAGTTGTAACTGACTATATCACGCGTGTACAAACCGTGGTAAACCAACTCATTCGTAATGGTGAAGCGATAACAGATGCACGAGTTGTGGAGAAGATTTTGAGATCTTTAACCGATAATTTTGAGAATGTTGTGTGTGCGATAGAAGAGTCAAAGGACCTTGCAACGCTTACAGTCGACGAGCTTGTCGGTTCTCTCGAGGCACACGAACAACGTAAGAAGAAAAAGAAGGAGGAGACGCTAGAGCAAGCACTTCAAACCAAGGCGACAATTAAAGACGAAAAGGTACTCTATTCTCAAAATTTTCGAGGTAGAGGGCGTGGTCGTGGAAGCCATGGAAAAGGTCACAGCACTCATGAAGGGTACTATAAGGAGAAGGAACAGTCGAGTCAACCAAACTGGCGTGGAAAAGGACGTGGTCGAGGAAGAGGTGGCCGGTCAATCTATTCCAATATCGAGTGCTACAAATGTCACAATTATGGTCATTACGCGAGGGATTGCTACTCCGACAAATGTTATAGTTGCGGTAAAGTGGGGCATCTTGCAAAATATTGTCGAGCTGAGGTGGAAGAAACAATTAACTTGGCCTTGGAAGATGAAAATGAAGGTTTTGGCTCAAAATGAAGACAATATCAATAATGACACACTGTGGTATCTCGACTCGGGGGCAAGCAACCACATGTGTGGTCACGAGTACTTATTCAAAAAGATGCAAAAGATTGAAGATGGTCATGTGTCGTTTGGAGATGCGTCAAAGGTAGAGGTCAAAGGCCAAGGTACAGTCTGTTACTTACAAAAGGATGGCTTGATAGGGTCGATCCAAGATGTCTATTATGTACCCAATCTCAAGACCAACATTTTGAGTTTGGGGCAACTCACGGAGAAAGGTTACTCGATACTTATAAAAGATCGGGTATTACACTTGAAGGATAAGCAAGGGCGTTTGGTTGCTCAAGTCGAGATGGGAAGAAATCGGATGTACAAATTGAATTTGAGATGTGTGCGAGAAAAATGTTTACAAGTCAATGTAGAAGATAAGTCGACGCTATGGCATCTCCGTTTTGGTCATCTACATCATGGAGGTCTTAAAAAATTAGCAAAGAAGAATATGGTGCATGGATTGCCGGACATGGACTATGAGGGCAAATTTTGTGAAGAATGTGTGTTTGGCAAGCAAACGAGAACCTCGTTTCAAAAGAAGGCAGATTATCGAACTAAACATATTCTTGAATTGATTCATACGGACATATGTGGACCAATCACGCCCGAATCTTTTAGTGGTAAAAGGTACTTCATTTCTTTTATCTCACGGTGAAAGAAAAATTTGAGACATTCGAGGTGTTCAAAAAGTTCAAAGCAATGGTGGAGAAGACAACAGGTAAACACATCAAAGCCATACGATCTGATAGAGGTGGCGAGTATACTTCAACGGTTTTCATGGAGTATTGCGAGGAGCAAGGCATAAGGAGATTTCTAACCGCACCATACTCTCCTCAACAAAATGGTGTGGCCGAGAGGAAGAACCGGACTATCCTCGACATGGTTCGATCAATGCTCAAGAGCAAGAATATGCCAAGAGAATTCTGGGCAGAAGCCGTTCAATGTGCTGTCTATATACAAAATCGATGTCCACATATGAAATTAGGTGATCAAACACCACAAGAGGCATGGAGCGGACAAAAGCCAACAGTTTCTCATCTTTGGTAGTGCAGCTTATGCACATGTGCCGGATCAACGAAGAACGAAGCTTGAAGATAAAAGCAAAATGTACATTTTTATTGGGTATGATGAGAAAACAAAAGGGTACAAGCTACTCGACCCGATAAATAAGAAGGTGATGGTAAGTCGTGATGTGCAAGTAAATGAAGCAAGTGAATGGGACTGGAACAATTCAACAGAAGTTAACATCAAAGTTGGAGAATCATCCGTCGTTACATCAACAAGCAAACAACAGGACCCCGAAACTACCGATGATGAAGATGAACCAAAACGCGAAGTTTGCAAGATTTATATGATTCAACAAATGAGGCACACCTTGTATGTCTTTTGGCAGATGCTGAAAATATTAGTTTTGAAGAGGCAGTGCGAGACAAGAAGTGGCAAACTGCCATGAACGAGGAAATTGAGGCGATTAACCGCAACAACACATGGGAGCTAGTAGAACTGCCGAAAGGAAGTCAGCCTATTGGTGTGAAGTGGGTGTTCAAGAAAAAGATGAATGCTCAAGGCGAGATAGAAAGGTACAAGGCGCGACTTGTTGCGAAAGGATACAAACAAAAGGCAGGAATCGACTATGACGAGGTATTTGCTCCTGTTGCAAGAATGGAGACAATTCGGTTACTCATTTCACAAGCTGCTCAATTCAAATGGCCGTGGATGTCAAATCGGCATTCTTGAATGGTGTGCTCAAAGAAAATGTCTACATCGAACAACCGCCCGGGTACATAAAATTCAGAGAAGGTGCTAAAATTGAAGAAGGCACTTTACGGGTTAAAACAAGCACCGCGGGCATGGAATACACGTATTGATTCATATTTTAAGGAGAACGGGTTCAAGCAATGTCCCTATGAGCATGCTCTATACGTAAAGAAGAATGGAGGTAATGTGTTATTTGTTGCTCTTTATGTTGATGATCTTATTTTTATGGGCAACAATGATGAGATGATAGAAGAGTTTAAAGGCACAATGACACGGGAATTTGAGATGACAGATTTGGGCTATATGAAGTTTTTCCTTGGTTTGGAGGTTAGACAAGTAGAGACAGGTATTTTTGTATCACAAGAAAAAAGAAACTTTGAAGAAGATGGCAAATTGCAATCCTGTTTCAACACCAATGGAACCAGGAGCAAAACTTTCGAAGTTCGATGGGTGTCGATGCAAGTAAATATCGGAGTTTAATAGGAAGCCTTCGCTATCTCACATGCACTAGGCCGGATCTTTCATTAAGTGTTGGCATTTTAAGTCGGTTCATGGAAGAACCACATTGGAAGGCGTTGAAGCGAATCTTACGGTACATCCAAGGAACAATGTCACTTGGGTTGTTCTACACAAAAACAGAAGATTACAAGTTGGTTGGTTATTCTGACAGCGATTGGTGCGGAGATATAGACGATCGGAAAAGTACTGCGGGATATGTGTTCGGGAGATACTGCTTTTACTTGGCTTTCAAAAAAGCAACCGATCGTGACACTCTCGACGTGTGAAGCTGAATATGTTGCAGCATCTTGGTGTGTATGTCATGCTATATGGCTTAGAAAATTGTTGAGCAAGATGGAGTTAAAACAACAAGGTGCAACCATGATTCAAGTTGACAATAAATCAGCAATTGAGTTAGCAAAGAACCCAGTGAACCATGAAAGAAGTAAACACATTGATGTTCGTTTTCATTTTATCCGAGATCATGTTAAGGAAGGAAGTGTTGAATTAGTGCATGTGGCAAGTCAGGATCAAGTTGCGGATATCTTCACAAAACCGCTACCGAAAATATTTTTCGACAAATTCAAGAAGATGATCGGTATGAGGGATGGTAGAAGCATTTAAGTTTATGGGGGGTGTTTTGTTAAATAAACGTTAAATAAACATTAAATGCCTTATTTAGTGAGTTTTAAATTTAGGAATTAATAAGAAAATAAATGGTTAAGAGTTTTTTGTTGTAAATGAAAGGCATATAGGTTACATATCTTTAATTAGTTTTTATTTCTTTATGTTTGCATAATGCCTATATAAAATAAAGGCACTTTTGTTTTCATTTGAATTATGACTCAAAATGTTAAACATCTTGTTATTTTAATTTGAGTTGTCACAGTCTTGGTGGTCGGTACATGTATGTAGGTAGTCTTTGAAGACGGGTTTGTTTTCGCCAAGTCATCTCAATCTGCTGGGCTTACCTTTTCACTGACGAACGGCAGCCTTCCCTTCCTTAAAGAAAAAAGGGGATGAAAACTGAATTCACTACGCTTTATTTATTATATGCAATAAAATCGAGCCTAATAGCTTAGCTCTAAAGTGAATTACATCAACCCTGCTCACGTAGCCCCTCTTCCCCTTAACAGTAGGGGGGTGTGACGAGTTCTTAGTCAGCTATTGGGATTACTTGCCCCAAGAGGTAAAGAAGAAAAGAAACTGGCTAACAATTCACTGACCTATCTAGTTTCCATCGAGATAGCATTTCACTAGGCAATCCAGTTGCCACTTCACTAGCAGCCACAAAACAAAGGGCGATGGAAAGTGATCCTAATGGAGCTCGGGACCAAGAATTGCCATAGTTGAAGAACTTTGGTGGTATCGTACTTTAAGTAGAAGATCCCCGGGCTGGGAAATCGTAGACAGGTAGCGAGATTCCGAAGATTAGAATTTCGAGATCGAATCATAGGCAAAGTCGGCATTAGCGGTCGAATAAGCTTTTCTTTCTAATGTCTTTCAAAGGAGTTCCCATCGGGTGAGAAGTGAGAATCGATTGCAGAAGAAATTGACGTAGAAAGAGGCATTCAAGTATGGCCCTATGGCCAATGTGAAAGAAAACCAAGACTTTCCTAGTCTTTCTCCTTGAAAGTATTCAATTCCCTTCGTTGTGGTATAGAGTCCCATAGCTGGGTAAGAAGTAAGAACTCCTGAACTCATTAGTAAATCCGAGGGCTAGGGAAGGGGTGTCGCTTCCTAGTCCCTTTCTCTTATGGAGAGCGGGTAAAGTTCTGCCCCCGCTAAAGGAATCCTTTGCTTTGATTACAGGGAAGAAAAGAAAGTAAAGACAAGCTTCATCTTCCCCGTCTCCTATCTATCCTATTTATTGATCATCAACATCCAAGCTTTTAGTGGATTCTTGATGCTTATATCGGGTTCGTGCTATAGTTTCATCAGCTGCTATTTGAATGCTTTCTTTGTATCGCTTTTAATTTAATATACATTTCCTTAGTGGAGGACTCCTTTCGGTGGCAGGAGCGGTGGAAGAGGCTTTTGCAGAAAGAATGCCAGTCCTTAGCGGTCAGGTTAAGGAAGAATAATTTTCCAGAGCTAAGAGCAAGCAAGAGCCTGATTTCCTACGATTACTCATCCTCACCCGAAGCTAATGATGAAATTCTCATTCTATGAATTATGAAAGAACCTTGTGTCAGATCCTAAACTAAAAAGGTTGATTTCACTCCCTGAGACTGATTACCTTCGCCTGAACTACCGTCTAGTGGGATGAATGCCTGTATGAACCTTGATCAGACTCTTTCCTTCTTCCCTTGCCCTTTTATACCCTCATCCGTCAGACTAGTAAGCTCTTCTGCTACCCTCTTCTTAAGTGCTGCCGCCCTTTACTTTAGTAGGACGAGGTCAGGATTGAGATTGGATTTAGGAATGGAAAGACCGAATGGACAAAAAGAAGGTTCCTCTAAAAGGATTGGAACTAGGCCAATGAAATCTCTGCAGGAAAGAAAGAGGAAAGGTTGGCAGTGAAGGCTATTTCTGATCTTCGGGAGCTGCTCGAAGTAGCCATGTAGGCAACTTAACATAATTCCTTTGGAAGGCCCTTGCGTCCTATCCCCGCTCCTTAAAAAAAATCCAGTCTTAGAGAAGCAGTCCAAGGCCCCGAAAGTATGAAATCCGTTAATTCTTTATCAAAGACAGGAAAGAAATCCCAAACAAAAGGAGGATTGTTCTGTACGTGGACGGATGTATAGGAACAGGTACGGCTGTATCCCTAAGACCCATGCATGCAAAGACTGGAAAGACAGATACCAAAAAGCATAAGACGAAGCAATAAGTTTAGTTGGCTTAAGTCGACCAAAAGTCGTTGTTTGCCTTTGTCTCTGCCACCTTCTTATCCATGGTGAGTGCTATCGTATAATAAGAACTGAATGAATTTAGGAGAACTCGAAATATCATAAGAGTAGAAAGTCGAAACTTCTATAGTAGAAGGAGTAGGAATGCAGCTACAAAGTCTATCACTGGAGTGAAGTCGTAACAAGCAAGCCTTAACGGAAAACAAAACCCTTCTCTCGGTAGGGTCACTTCTTAGCGAAAGATTCCTTCAAATAGCTCATCAATTTCCCTTTGAGTTTTAACAAACAAACAAGAAGAACCGCGAACAGCTCTTTGCCTTTCTGCTTCAAAGAAAGAGGTGGGGAGAACCATCAGTTGGAGCACCCATAAAGCTTGGGAAATTCCTTTTCTGAGCCGCCTACCTATCCGCTACTCGAATTCATTCTCTCTCTCTCATAAGGTGATCAGACAGGCAAGTCTAGCTCACAAGCAGCTGTGGAACGGAGAACTTCTCCGCTGGGACTTAAGATTTATACTTTTTTCTTTTCTTTCTTCTTTTCTTCCAAAGCCCTTTTACCAGGGAATTCGAACATTTGGCACAAAAGTCCCCGCTTCTCCTATTCCATTAGTTGGTTCTGCAAAGAATGTAGGAGGGTAGGCTGGTTGTCTAAATCAGCCTATTGGAAGTGATTGTTCGTGAGACATGGGAAAAGCACGGGAAAAGAGCAGAAAAGAAGATCATAGAATAGCGCGGGTGACTACTAAACTGGATAAATTTATCTGCTTACACTCCATTTATCGATGCTTCCTCGAATAAGAGTTTAGAAAGGATCGAAGACATCGATAAAAAATAGATAAGGAAAACCCGTCGATATAGGACGGAAATGGACTTTGTATCATCTAAGGCAGTAAAGCAAGCTTATTTGCGGGCGGAAGTCATTTGGCGCTATCCTTATCCTATAGAAAGGATAGAGTCTATCTGATGGTTGAGGGGGTAGTAGCTTTAGGGCGGCTAAGTTCTAATCATGCTACTTTCTCTATATGCTTTTCACAGGAAAGTCAGACTCTATCAATTCCTTTCCTTTAACAAGTAAGCAATAAATTCCTTTCTCGTTGTCTCGTCCGAAAGAAGAGGTGGGCAGGGCAGATGTTTTCAGGTTTGCCTTATTATTAGAGAAAGGTAGAGAAAGGTGTGCACGAATCGGTTCTTTGAAGGACAAATCCCACATTGATTAAGGAGATTCTTGGAAAAGACTTAGATCGGCTTAAGAGGAATTCCTCTTCTTTTAATGCCCAAAGAGTAGTAAATAAAGGCTGCGACGAAAAGCCTTTATTTACTAATTTAATTTAGGCGAGCCTAAGGTGCGCAGCGGGAGAAGAAGGAATGAAACCGGGATACCGTGAATCCTAATCCTAGCTCTAGCTACGAGATGTCTTCTTTTACTTTGACTTTTTTTTTCGTACCCTTTGAAAGAGCGGAGCGGTGTCTTAATTGGATTGAGACCCCCTTAAATCAGTAGGGGTCACGGAACTAACTCGCTGCCAACAAAAAATAAAAGAAAGCTTGGTGAAAAGAACGGATGCTCCTTAGATATTGATGCATGGCACACTTGCTATATTTCGATTCAGACATTTTTTACCCTTGTAGAGTAGAAGGGTGAGATGCCAAAGAAAAGAGAAGAAGGCAAAATAAAGGAAAGAAGTGGATTGTCCAGTAGAAAAGGATTCCAAGTGGTCTACCCCCTTTTTTCTAAAAACCATGTTGAAAACCGGGAATGCCACAAACGCTCCTTTCAAAGAAAGTCTTGACAGATAAGCTCGGCACCCGCCCTAATTAGAAAATGGCATGTGCCGAGGATCCCAATCTTCTGAGCGTTCGAAGGATGAAGCTCTGGCATTTTGTCAGCGGAAAACGCTAAAAAACGAAACTTGAATCTCTAGTTAAGAAAGGAAGAAGTCTTTCCTCTCTATATTTCTGCTTAGATTGAATGTGGATATGTCTTACTCTTTGTTTTTCGTTTTCGTATAAGTAGTATACGATTTGATTGATGGCTCATAAATAACAAATATAAGCATCGAGTCAAAGTAAATTCCATCGACCCTTTTTCCCATTTTTTCCCATTTTGTTTCGGGCATAACCGCATCAGATATGGAAACTAATAGCAAAGAAGGTCGCCGCACGGTCACTAAAGAAGAATAGATTGCTCTCATTGACTAGGCTAGGCCCGAATCTATGAACGCAGCGAAAGCGGTAAGGAAGAAGAAACTTCCAGTCTCTATATATGCGGTGACACTTCGAGAGCTCAAGGCGTAAAAGGGAGGGTCAAAGACTACTACCGTTACATCTCGCTGCCGGAAAAGGAAATATCCGCAGTTTCGACGAACTGGAAGTATAGAGACATTGGAAATGGTTAGGATAAGAGCTGGTTGAGAGACCTAGAATTAGCAACCAGACCTTAGACAGCCAGTCTCCTTCTCCCCAGGTAACAAGGAAGTATTAGGGGCTAAGATTGAATCTTCTCTTTCCGGTGTGAGTGGTAGTTCTTTATCGCGGGAATAACCCCTTAATTTTGGTCTTGGGTTGGATTGTCTTTGGTGTACCCCCTCCTGGGGTTAGTGGACTGGCACAAACACTGGATAGAAATAGCGCCGGTATGTATTCTTGTCATCAGCCACTTGCTCGACCATTCATTTACTGAGCTATTTTTTTGTTTATAGTTTATAAATTGGAACAGTTTCTCGCTATATGAGCGTGAAAGTTCAACGATCCAAAGATGCCTTCTCGAGATAAAAGCTCGTTTATTCTATTCATTTTGCCACTATATTCTAATGAAATTAAAAGCCTATTCTTGCATCTGCTGCTTCCTTATCTTTCTAGTTGCTTCGTTCCAGAGCTGTCCTGACTATGATGTAGTATAAGGAATGATAATAACTGAAAGAAGAGAAAGTGCCATAGTGAGAATGAGAACCGCTATGTAGCCATGGTGACTCAAGTAAAAGTACTAATAATAGCACTATACGGATTGCTGACACTTGTTACTTGACCAAATCACAACAAACAAGAAATACTAGGAGTCACATGGGATTTATCTAACTATAACTAAAGCACTCGAGTGAAAGGAGAAGGAAGGGCATGATTCAGAAGATGGGCATTTTCGAGATCTTGCTGTGGAAGAGGAAGGGGGTCATCGTCTGGTCCAATAGACAGGATCTTTCCAGCCAATCCGCTTGAAAGCTTCAGTGTGAAAGTGAACGGTCAGGGAAGATAAATTCCTTTTCATCCGAGTTGCACTGTCCTGCGAGCGTCTGTCCAACGGTAGCTGTCTTGTCTCCTGTCGGTGGTAGTCAAGTCTCTCTCCTGTCTTGTGCACGAATGGGATGGAATGACTATATAAAGAGATAGGTCTTTGGATACCCTAAGGTGAACTCCTGTTATTCCTACTAGGAGTTCAGTGTGCCAAGCCGCTTGAAAGCATTCCAGCGAGCCTCTGCCCTTTATAATATAAGGCAATTCTGTCTCGAATCGTAGGGGAGGAGCAAGACGAGTTCATTCAGGTACCTAACTAAGCGCATCTCTCAAGCAAGGACAGGTTCGAATGCGAAGCAAGAAAGCCTAGAGTAATCAAGCTGGCGGGACTACTTGACTTGAATAGGAAATCGGACTTCTAAGCTGATAGTTGGCTTCGCTAATTAGTAGGAATATTGAATTCGAAGACTTGTTTTGTTGTATGGCCATTAGACAACACTCTAATGGCATATAGGGAAGGGGGAGGGTCTTTTGAATACCAATACTCCCCCACAAGCAGCAGGTCCCCTGGCAAGCGAAGCTAACCTCCTCTTAGAAAAGGGATTAGGCGCAGAAGCAGCTAGCAAAGACAACAATGAAGAAGAAATTGTTTCATCCGTTCTATCTTTTTAGTCAAGGAGCTGGGCTTTCGTCTCAGTCAACTTCTTCAATAGAAGCACTGGCAGAAGGCAGTGAAACTGTAGTTTCATAGGGCCGGGTAAGACCTCTATCTAATACTACGCGGGCCAGTCTTTCCTTCGCTTCGTGTGCTCCCCGATCTCTTGTAGGTATCGTATATAAGAGAAAGCTTTGACTCATCTCCCCGAGTGGGGCTTCTCCTCTCTTTCATAAATTGTATAGAATAACCTGTGGGAAGAAAGTCCCGGAAATCAGGACGTACGATTGGCTTTCCCTTTCTTTCAGTTTTCAAGAGATTAGTCCCGCGAGATCGTGATCTAGTTCTTTCGTATAGCTCAGAAAGCAAAATCGTGATTTCGATCGTAAGTAAGCTGAAGGGAGTCCGCAAGACTGGTGAATCCACTAGGGAAAACCGAATTCTGGCAGAGCCAGTACTTTAGTTATGAGTGCCCTCGAAGGAAATGTTCCAATCGAATTCTAAGCTTTCTTCTCAGCCCCAGGGAGTTCACCAGGTATAGGCTCAGGGAGTTTTGAGTCCGTGTCACCTCCTCTTATCATGCGAGATTAGGCACAGAAGCAGTTAGCAAACACTGAAGAAGAAGCAGGGCTAGCTCCCTTCAGGGCAGTGAAACTGTAGTAAATAAAAAAAAATATGTCATAATAGATATTTAGTAGTTCAAGCTCAATAGAGAGTAAGGTTCTGAAAGAATAAATGCGATGTAAAGGGTACGAAGTAGATTAGTCGATCTTGAATGCCTTTGTCTCACTTGAAAAAAGAGAGGCGGGAAGCAGCTCAACTTGTTTTTCCGTAGTGAGCGCGTATCAGTCTCTGTAGGCGACGAAGAGCAAGCAACCCCCAAGATAGTAAGTCCGAGGAGCGAACCAGGTATAGGCTCAGGAAGCAAGCAAGAACTGCTGCGGATCCTGAAACGAAATGAGAATTTTCAATAGGCTTTTCTTTTGTACTAGAGTTCAAATCATTGGTCCGGGGTAAAGGAATGAGATCCTAAGGAAGCAAAGCTAAAGTAATCCAGTCCGGAAACTATAAGGGAATTCGGGTTAAAAGAATTCTACTCAAACAAAGTCAAGGTTGTGAGCCACGACACTTCTCTTCTAATATCCCGAGTGTTAGACGGAAGGTCAAGTCGAAAGCTAAAGCTAACGCTTACCTCGGATCAAGTCAGCACCACCCGCAGGTTCAGGAGAAAGCGAAGTTCTAAAGAAAAGAAAAAATCGAAGTTGTAAGTTCAAAGGTCTTTTCGAACGGTGTTAGCCGTGGGTAGTTTGATGTACTGGTTTTGGGTGCTGGGTGGTGATGGAATCATTCTTCTGGGTAAGGGAGAGTGAGGTGTGGAGTGGATTTGATTGGTGCAAGCCCAAGGTCTCATTCGAAACCAACAGCAGTTCATGCTAGCGACAGCTCAGCTGCAGGAGTTAATTAAGGAAGTCAGTGCCAGTCACCGGACATTCCCTTTTCTTCTTGTTGGATTGATTTCCACTCTCGTAGAGAAAGAGTAGCAGCAATAGTTTGAGTTTGCACCATGATTCCCCCCTCATTCCCGTTCCCCTTTTTGGTGGCTATCACTACTCCTTGGTAAGGGGAAAGGGTGAACAGAAGGTCGGTCGGGTTGAGTAATCGGGAATCACAGGTTCAAGTATTCGTTCCCGGGCTTTCGACCCGCATCTTTCTTTTTCGTCTGTGCTTACCTTATTCCTAGCTATAAATTCCTAGAATAGTACGCCTAGGGACTTCATCAATCCAATGAACAGACAAAGCGGCTTGGCCGAAGGGTCAGGAAGAGAGAACGACTCTACTTTATGAGTTAGAACATTAGGAACCTTACACCCATATGAAAGAAAGCAGCCAAGTAGAGAAGATCAGAGACGGGTTTAGCGAGAAATAAAGTCTTTAGCTCACACCTATCTTTGATGAAAGAAGCCAAAAAGCAAGTTTAGGTAGAAAGAACAGCCAGTGTCAGAGAGATGACTTCTGTTGAACTCTTCCTTTACATGAAGAGAATGAATACCTTAATGGAAATCTGGGATCCAACCAAGTAGATTAGGTTAAGGCAAGCATGAGTTCAACCCTTTTCTCATCGGGCCAGGATCGATAGCCGTTCGACCTGAGGGAAGTTCGGTCATATTATAAAAAGAATCCCCAATGTCTTGGTCTTGACCTTCGCTTCGAGGGGCAAGCACCGCATCTAGGTAAGCAGCATCTAATTTAATTGATTCACCGGATCTTCCATCTACGTAAATTGAAGAGGTGTCTGTTAAGGTCGGCTTCATGAAAGCAAGAAAGCAAGCAAGTTTAGCGAAAATAGAGATGGAAAGAGATGGATTTCTCCCATTTGGTAGAAGAATTGGACAAGCCATAAGGGTTCTTTTATGGCCTAGATCAGTGCTTCCGCTTTAAGATAGGGGCCTACTACATCAATAGGGGCATCAGGGCAGATCTCAGGTAATTGGATGGCTTTGGCCTTCTTCCAGGATTTGGGAAATGAGACTCAAGGTTGGTTACCAGGACTGAAGGTCCATGTCCCTTCAAGAGGACTTCTTCGCACTCACTAACCTACTCGAGATCTTAACCTAGTGAGAGACGAAAGAGAAGATTAAACGGCTCGGCTCGCGGAGGATAAGAAATTCCTCCATCTCTGCTACCTTGACTCACTGCCCTAGCGTCTTGTCTTATTCTAGCTCTGGGATGAGAGAGAAAGTCCTACTTATCTCCTCTTAGGCCTATGTTCATATTACCCACCGGCCTGTGCTATTCAGTCTTGGTTGAACAACCTCTCTGACCGACCAGGACGAGTTCTTTCTATTGCGGTACGGAAAAAGCGATGGAATGGGGCTGACTCTACTTATTAGAACCCCGACATCCGTCGAGTGAATAATGGTAGTCAAAGAAGGGGCTCCAGCTCGTTAAACGAGCCTCTCTTACTTTCTTTGGAAGTAGGGCAAAAAAGCACAAAGACGAAAAGGAAGGAGATCGGGGTGCAAAGCGTAGACTTGTACGAGCGATGTCATTCGAAATAAGCACGAGCAAACCTAGAGCAAGCGCATCGAAGCGCGGTCTCAGGAAGAAAGGCTTAGTAATTTATTCGTATACGGCTGCACGCACGGACCATAAGCCCTCGAGGGGGAAGAAAGAAAGCCCGGTCGGTATGGATATTCATTCCGCTAGAGCAAAGGCATCAAGGTACGTTTGAGCGGACAGAGAAGGAGTGCTTTCCCCATCAGATTTCAAATCCAAGATCTCTAAATCTGACATTCCTGATGCCGATGCTTTGCCCCTTGCTTTGAATTGTGGGTCGGTCCTGTGAGAATCCATCTCCTTCAATCCCGAATGGGAATGAAGACATAGAGCATTTTCCAATCCACCTGGGAGAGAAAGCGAGTCTGAAATAGAAAGCAGACCAAGACTAAGAATCCGAAATCCCTGATACCGAAGCTCTTTCTGATCCCCCCAAGGTGCTGGAAGAATAGAATCTCCTTAGTGATATTTAGCTCAACCTCGATTCCTTTGGAAATGGTGGAACTTTCTAATGAACATTCCTCCGTCGATGTTCATTATCTCAATCTCTCTTCCGAGGGATTAAAAGAAGATTTCGCTTATCAAACCCTTGCCATGAAACCGGGAGGTCGGATGCTCTGATAAAGAATGATTTTATTTAAGAAACCTGGCCAGGAAATCCCTTTTGGTATTTGATGAATGTTCAACAAAGGACATCAACCTCTTGCTCAAAGGTGCAGATGAATAAGCCCAAGAGAACGAATTGCATATTTCTTTTTCTCGATCCCAATGGTTAATGGTTTGAGGGGTAGTCCATTTATCGCGCTTTAGAAAGCAAGTTGGTGTGGTTCGGAGACATGCATTCCTTTTTCTGTTAGAAACCAGGCATGAAATGAAAGCCGTTTTTGAATCTGTCCTCGGACCTGTCGATGACTTGCTTCCTTCCGATTTCCTTCCCTCATCTCACTTATCTACGCTACTGGCATACCCAAACATCTAATCGAGCCTAGAATCCAATCTCTCCAATCTCACTTACTTCTTGCCAAGCCATTCAATTCAACAAACAAGACCTAATTAATGTCCTGCTCCTGCTTCAGACTTCCAAAAGACATTCTTTATGATGTAGACAAAGGGCAGAATAATTTTATATGGTCTAATCCATAAGGTAGCTCGAAACCTGCAATATAAAGGATTTAGGGGTCCGGCTTCCTCACTTGCTTGCTAGAGTATGGTATGAAATGAAAGCAGCTTCACCCCGGCCGGTTGAAAGCAACAACACTCGCGGAAACAGACCGGAATGCCAGCTAGAGAAGAAACAGAGTCCCGACCTCCCTTAATCTACAAGAGTAAACTTCGAGAGAAAGAGACCGGGATATCCGGAGAGGAAACCAACTCTTTTCTTCCTTCTATTTAGGCAAGAAAAGCGGACTCTGACTATTGTGAAATCCATTTCATATAAAGTAAAGAAGGAAAGATTTCATTAGTTCCAGACCGATAGCATCTCTGCCAACTCCTATTCTCTAGGCCGATCCCTGACTATTATCTGATCTTTAGGCTTATGATAGCATCTGCTTGGGGAAGACCATCAGGAAAGAGACGACGAAGCTGCAGCGGAGGAGGCCCCTCGGTTTCGATCCCCAAAAGCTCCTCAAAACCTTCAATCCGCTTTTCCCAAGTCGGCTCAGCACTTGGAGCTATAGCATTCTGGTAGTCGGACATAAAAACTTCCAGACCGGGGTAGACTTTGCCATTGTGCTCAAAAGTACCATATGCTTTTGGAGTAAAGAACCTCCTGTCAAGTCCCTCCTCAAATTTGGCTTCCTGGATATCATTCCATTCTTTCTTCCAGCCTACGAAGCCAAAGCCAGTCTTTTTCTTATGAGGCTTGCCCACTGGAAGAGGGACTTTCATCCCATGGCCGTCCTTTCCCAAACCATCACCTGGCTTGTAGTTCATGAATTTCATCAATTGAGCACCTTTGTTGTTGGCATCCAGAACTGCTACCTGAAAACCGGTTAAAGGTATTCCTGCCTCCTCCGCTTCATCCAGCAAGGCCACTCCGGCCTCCTCCTGAGCACAGATAGTTACAATCTCATTCCCATATGGCAGCTTTATCTTTCTGTGAAGAGTTGATGGAACTCCTCCCAGAGGATGGAACCAAGGTCTTCCCAAAAGCATTGAAAAGGTAGCCGGAATATCCAGCACGGTGATCTCAACTACACTTTCAATAGGCCCCACTTGCACCTTAGCTCGGAAAGTGCCTTCCACACTCCTTTTTGTGTTGTCATAAGCTCGTATGATCGTTCCAGAGGGCTCCAAATCTTCAGTTTCTATCTTGAATTTCAACAATACTTGAAATGGGCAGACGTTCAAGGCAGACCCATCATCAATCATAATGTTCCTCGTCTCCCTGCCATTGACCTCTGCTTGTATAAAGAGTGGTTTGGTATGGTTCCTGCCTTCGGGTGGAGGGTCGTTGTCAGAAAAGGGAATTTCTAGTGGATATCTCTGCACCAGCGCAACCAAATCTTCCACTGTAGCATCTGTCGGCACACTCAGATTGGCCAAAGCTCTCAATAGGGCCCCTCTATGTTCCTTGGAAGCCATTATCAAATCCCATACACTCACATTGGCCTTAGTCTTTTTTAGTTGTTTCAGGCCCGCTTCTGAGTCTGTTCCGCCAGGTATTTCCGGATCTGTCTTCTTGTCAACTGTTCTCTTTTCTGATTCCGTCTTCTTCCTTGAAACTTGAAAAGAGCATATTCCCGGATCCTATCTCAGAGGAGGAGTGGATGTGGATTCCCATTTCCCTGCTTGGGTACGAAAGAACTAGGCTATGCTTCAACGAAAGGAATAAAAATGATGAACTTTTCAAACAACATGCGTGGACCTGGAATGACTATGCATAGATCACTGCCTTTGCTAGACCCCATGCCAAGAAAGACATTGATGGAAGAATCATTGACTCATGATAGCACCCACAAAGAGGTCTAAACGCCGAGAAAAGAATAAAGACTAGAGGATCTTATCTCTCTCTATCCGCAAGGGCGTAACTGGAAGTCTTTGGCTAGTGCGCTGTCCTGTCTTTGATATCCCCATAAGGTCAAGATGGCTAGGCAGATGATGTCGCAATACCCAACCAAATAGGGGCATGCATTGGATCACCATTGCGGAGACGGAACTTTACCACAGCGCTAATGCCGTATTCAGTCTCCTGGGATACCAATAGAGCAGGAAACTTGGACCAATAAAAAGACCCATTCTGATCTAGGGCGATGGCTATCTAAGATTGAGAAACTAAGAGCCAGAAAGACTTATTGGATTGGTTATTCTCCCGCGTATTTCAAGAAGATCCCTTATTTATATATTACATTACTGTGCGAGTGAGGTCTTTCCCAAAACGAATACTGGGATTTCCTCTACCTCTTGAATCTTCCACACTTATCTAGTCTTGTACGTGAATCAAATCAAGAAGTCTTTCACTTTCGTCCCTGCGCAACTACTGGGATTTCAGACCTTTCATTCTTTCTGGGCATCACGCGCCTTCACTCCTGGCTTACAATGGGAAGATTCCCGATGTTCGTTTGGTAGTTCATCTATACTTGAATGCTTCACTAGCATCATATATAGATGAACAGGTGCTGGCCTTTCATTCAAATCTGGATTCTTTTGGGTGCGGACTGAGCTAATAGGCGCAAGAGAGCCGGTGAAATGTCCTTGTGATGCGAGTCACGACTGATCTGACAATGCCCTCAGCCTCCGGGCAAGAATACCAGTATAAATCCTACGAAAAATTAGACCCAAACGAAAAGCGACGGCGGTATCCCTCGAAGAAAAGGAGGTGACAAATTCATCGAGGCATGTTGTTATTGTTAAGTTTAACCTCTTGGGTTTCGGAGAGAGAGAAGCACGGGAATCAGAAGAACCAGCGCAATATACACACTGAAACAGCTCTTGGAATCGAAACTCTCCCTTTCCTACCTCATAGCTATGAGTCACTTCGCTACGGTGGGTACCCTTCGGGGCTTAGTCCCATGCCTGAACTCAACTCTCCAAAGGGAGACCCAGTTTACTGCTACCACCTCTTAGCTTCTGCGGGTTCCTTGGGACCCACTTCTGCACTATGCGTGCATGGAATGCCTGGAAGGCTACGGTGGCGGGCTCGACACACGTTTGGTTGGAGAGAAAGAACAACTAGGAGCGACCAGTTGATCGAGTACACCAGCAGATCAAGACCAACAGCCCACATCCTATCTTCTTCTTTGTCCAGAGGATCGTCGGTCTCAGTGTGAGAGCTCGGCTTCTTTTCATTATCTGTGCTACCTCTTTTCTCAAGATCTGAAAGAAAGAGAGAGTCACACTACAGGACCCTGCGAAAGGTTAAGCCGAAGCAAGACCATCATCAACAAAAAGGTCCAGCGCATACCGCACATAATGGGGTCATAGGACTCCTTTGAGAAAACTGCTCGCCTCCGGCGAGAATAAATCTCACCAGAAAGGCAAAGCCAGCTAGCTCAAAGGGAAGACATCCCCTGGTGTTAGAGACTTTATTGAATGGAGATACCTTAAAAGGTATGTACAAGTGGCGTTGAACCCCTTTGCTAGCATTCAGTACCTGTCTTTATTCGAACTTGGTATCGTCCTAATGTTGATTTCACGACATTTAGGTACGGCATTATGTGTCGAGTATGTGACTGGCCCCTAACTAATCGCGAGTCCTTGGGGATACGAACTATGTATACTATAGTTCGTATTCTACTCAAACAAACTTGCTACAAGTATTCCGTTCGTTTATTCCACTCGTTTCGTTCGTTAGTTTGATTTTACGTTAGTGAAGCTAGTTAGTCAAGCTAATAGTTAGTGAAGCTGAAGCTATAGTCAAGCTAGGGAGCAAGCGGAGGCTCGAAAGCCGTTGTGAACAAGCATCGGAGTTAGCGCATCCGTTTTCTTGCTTGGATATCGCTTTCACAGTGCCTATCTCGAGTGGCTTAAAAGCTCCATCCATGCCAACCGCTGAAACGAATATCTTTTCATGCCCACAGATCCGCTGGAAGAGGGAAGCCAGGGAGTAGGCACCCGAAAAAGCCTTGCCCCAACCTTCCTCTCCTTTCAGTCGAGTTACTACATTCCTCCGCTCCCTACTCAAGAAATTCCTGAGCTTGTTACTGCCCAATGACATCATAGTACCGGGTCGAAAGAAGAAATGTGGCTATAAACGGATCTGAGGATTCAAACTCAGCCTTTTTGCCCTGTCTGCTGCGCACCTTTGAAATGGGGTGGCATTTCGCTCCCCTGTCTCCGGACCCTACGGACCTAATGCAGTAGCTATGCTATCCGTTCTTCCCTTGAATGAATGGGGCTGCCCCTAAATCAATTTCATTCCGCTGGGACAAAGCCAAATCGGACAGTTGCGTCAGAGAATCTTGGTGCATCTTTCGTTGAATTTGCTTTTGCAGTCCTGACTGAAACAAAGAAGTAAGAAGGCGATCTTCAAATGCCCTTTCTTTTTCTTTCCTTTGCTTCCGGAAGAGATCAATCGAATGTGAGAACTCATCATCAAGAATAGGTTTTTCAAACACACACCTTTGACCCTCTCTAGAAATCCTCATGTTAAGGACAACAGTGGGGGATGAAGCCCCCTTATCAGTCCATGTGAAGAGGAAGTGGAGGGGGCAGTCAAGGAAGGACACTCAATGTCCCGATACATTAGTGAAACTGCTTGGCCGAGCCGAGGGGGAAGAGAAGCGGGTGAAGAGCTCAGTCGAAAGGGAGTAAGTGAACGTGCTTTCATTTCAGATGTATCACCATTCGGGTATCCTTTCTTCGTGTCAGGGACATTTCCCCTACCTCTTATTCTGATGGAGATTCCGTCCAATCTCTTATCCCGTAGAACACGTAGTCCGTCTAGGATTCCAACTCGATCTTAGGCCGTAAAGCCTAGCGCTTGCTTAGTAAGGCGAATAGCTTTTTATTGAAACTGCTCCCGAAGCAAGGCAAGTCCGTCTTTTGGTACAGTGGTTTAGCCCCGTCCTCGAGAAGACTCAAACTACAACTGATATTTCACTAACCAAAAGCACCTCCCCCCATTATTGTTAACGCAATCTGTATGGAAAAATGGACTATTGCGGTAAGGAAGAATGGAAAGGGGGTCTGGAAAGCCCTCACTTTCTTGATTCAATCCAGCCGTACTGGAAGGTGCGGCTGGATTGAATCCATCAATCACTCCCTTTTGGAAAGTGTTGAGGGCTTTAGCGACTGGGTAGAAGGGCAGTTTGATTGAAAGCTTGACTTTCATTTGGCATTTTGGAAGGCACTTTCGTATGAAGTCAATTTTGTGGATCAAGGCTCAAGGTAAGCTTTAGAAATACCTAGGTTGAAGGTGGCCATGAATATTGATCTCCTCTGCCCCACGGCATGAGGATAAGTTTGAGGCCTAACTTAGATATTACCTACTGGTAAGTAAGCCGCATTTCGTAATTCGTTTGTTTTGGTATGCCGCTAGTGGAAACTAAGAAAGAGCAGTGGCGGATTAGTCCTAATGAAGTGGTGTTTTGGGATATGCTTAACTCGAAAGGAAATCAAAAATATCTTACAATGGCTAAAGCTCGCCTACCAAGGAAAGAAAAGACTCCTGCTTGAATTGAAATAGGAGAACTGGCGCTATTCACTAAAAATGGGAGGTTTGCTATCTTGACTATAAAGGATCGCTTCTCTCATCTCTACTTTTTCGTCGACTTCTTTCATCTCCTATATAAAGCAATCACATACATATGTGATATAATAAGAGAAAGCATACATCTTTAATAAGTTGGCTACGATTAGTCACTTCGGAAGCCGTTAACCAAAGCACCGGCTTTTGACTTCCCTTCTAAGGGAAGGAGTAGGAGGCTCCACTATGGTCTAAGCTACTAGAGTGAAAGCTTCATTGGTACCACAATCAAAGTAGGTTCCTAAGGCTGCTATCTAGCCTTCAAACATGACTTTTTAAGCTTGCTTTGACAGGCTAGCAAGTTTTATTCTGCATAGGCTCAGCTCTATTTTACTTCCATTCTTTCTAGTAAGAGTAATGGCCTTTCCATAAAATGGGTCCGAGGGAAGGTAGCTGGTCTCTTGGTAAGCCCCTTGTCTCTTTCTGTTGTAAGTGATTGGAGCTATAGGTGAGTGCAGGTACGCCTGTCGTTCTTTGTCCAAAGATTGTTGTTGTAAGTAGCAGCTATGCCGGTTTCTTGCTCCATTGTACTTTCTGTTACTGTTTTAGTTCCGTCTGGCTATTGGTCAGCGGATCCCACTAGTCCTAAAAGGCTCGAATTCGCTATGGAGTTTGATGATTGCCGCAGACGAGACTATGATTTTATTTCAGTTCGACTTTCTCTTGATGTTGAAAAGTTCCGGTCCCAATTCACCGGTCTAGCGTACCCAACAAGTAATGTCCGAGCGTGAACCCCCTGCAGCCATATAGCGTTAGCGCATACACGTTTTCTTGCTGATGATGATCAGGTGCTCTAGCCTATTAGACGACGTCTACGCAGTAGGATCCGAGTAAGCGAGCTCACTCGACTATAATAGAAAGTTGAGGCACAAGACTCAGACCCCAATAGTAATAGCATCGAAAGAACTACTGCTGGCAGGACTGAGCCAAGGGCACACTTTCCTACTATGCCAGACGTTGTGGCCGGTCTGCCCTCTCTGATCTTGAACTCTTTCTAAGTAAGAGAAGAATCTGAACATTTGAAAAAGCCTTGCTTGATCATCCTATCAGTCATGGTAACGGATTGAGTATCAACAACGGAAGAAATAGAGAACGCAGGAACGGAACTTCCTGCTTACTTACCTTCTAGCCTACGAAAAGACCAGCTTATTGAACTGAACTGAAAGTATATTGGCAATGAGACAGAGCACTTGTGGAACACACGCTATATCATCTTCTTCATCCCGTAAAAAGGAAATGAGCCCATTGATTCACCTATCCCAAGAGCGGAATGATTGTGAGGAAAGCCCAGGAGAGATCTTTGCCTGTAGGGTTCTTCTTACCCTTGGCCTTCTTATCCTATTGATTCAATTCCTTAAAACATCTTATTCGAGAAAAAAACCTTCTTCCTTTAGCTGCAAGAGAGGAATTCCTTTCAAAGCCAAATCGTCCTATTTCAAGGTAAGGAATCGGACGCATTAAAGCAAGGGCAAAGTAGAAAGGTAAGAAAGAGTAGTGTATCCTTACCACTAAAATGAAAACTCAAACTCATTTTCCGGAAAGGTTAAGATAGAAAGCTAATAAAGACGCGTTCTAGTGGCCTAAGCTCCAATACAATAAGACACTGGGTAGAAGTACCCTTTCAGGGAGTTCCAGCGAGACTGTGCTAATTGTGCTTGCTTTCCTTTCAAGCTTTGAAGTAGCGCGCTACCCGCTAGGTTCAATCAAATCAATGAATCTGATTACCACTTACTCAGCAGTGGGGATAAAGACTCAAAAGTCGAACTTACGAAGAACTTGACCGAAAGGGAGAATCCATCTATCTTTCCGATGCTATATCCGATATATGATGTGATTTCATGACTTATCCCATCCCACAAGGCTGAAGGGTAAGAAAAGTCATGCTATTCTTCGCAAGAGCAATCATACCTTTACTAATGGGCTACTTTTATAATATAAGTGGGGAATCACTTACTACCCCTTCTATATCTATATCACACCTGGTCCAGAAATTTTAATAGAAGGAATTCCGGTAGCGGACTCAATTCCTGAAGTTGTTGAAATTTCCATGGAAATGAATTCGGGGGTTGTAAGTAGAGTCATACGTTATGAAGAAGCAAGTATTATTACACTCCAACCAATTACGGGTAGCCTTGGCTTGAGTCTAATAATACTTTTCTATGCGCTAGCTCTGGCCCAACCGATGGGGATAAAAAAGAATTATAAATAGGTTTGAGATCTCGAAGGCAGTGCTTCCATAAACTTCTGCACTCCTCTTTGGTGATAGTGACCCTAGGCCATGGACCTTTCTTCTCTGAGTCCGCAGATGCTTCCGTCAGACTTGGCCTCCTCCATTCCTCCTTCATCTTCTTCATCATTCGAGCCTACATAGATCGGGGGTTTATCTTTACCAAACTGCAGGGTATCCTTTCAAGATATGTTACTCCAAACAGTTGGGATTGGGGGACATTAGTGATCCCTTCCACAGGTTCTATGTCTATAACCTGGGACATATCATGACAGCCAACCAAATCTCCCGGCCTTTCCACTTCTTAGTGCTACGAGAGAGGAGATCATCCTCTTCGGTTTTGCAGGAGAAGCGACCACAGATTGGATTTCTGACGACATGGGAGCTCTAATGGTGATGGTGCGGAAGGCCAAGAAGACATGTTCAAAGATTCTCTGCCTAGCAAGTAAGGATAAGTAGGTTGGGAGGAAGACGGGAAAGAATAAAGTAAACCGACCAAGCCTAGCCTATAGTCTAATTCTCAAGTCAAATATATAAAATGTAGAAGATAGATAGTAGGTAGTAGGTCAACCAGAATCCTTGCTCGACAGTATTAGTCGGGTGAGTAAGGAGGAAGCAGAGGTCTCCAAGGAGAGACAAGAATGAATGATTTGACATTAGGTTTATCTTTCTATAGTATAACAATAAAAAAGGCTCGGTATTACTTGCTCCAGCCAGGTATCGCATCAGTCTTTCCCTTATCATCTGGATGAATCACCGTTCCTATAGAAGCATAAATCCGAATGGATTTCACTCATAGCTCATAGAAAGAGATCGAAAAGCATGTGTTAAGCATAGATGGCTTCTGGAGCATAAAAATAGGCATCGGAAGACGGTACTTTAAGAAGAGACATAAGCTTTACGACGCGAGTAGCTCAAGTTTGGATAGAAAGGTGGGGCGAGAGGTTACATTCGATTAAGAACGAAAAGAGAGAGATGGGAACTATCGAACAAAGTCTACTTTCTCGTGGTTTAGAGAGGAAAAACTATGCGGCTCATCATCTGATTCAACTTACCTTCTTTTTTGCTGTTCCATTACTACATGTAAATCACCACTTTTGGTATCTTTCGTCCCTTAGTAGCGCAGCTCAGGTCTTTCGTCCATTGCCTATGGTCTCCGGTAAGTAGTCTATAGTTCACTTTCGTCTATGGCCTGCCCCGCTCTCTTTTCAACTTAGTTATTAGTACTTCAGAGTGGTGCATACTGTCCTGCTTGGCTATTGAATGAATCTTATGCTTGTCAGGTCCACTCCTGTGTCTTCTCTTGCCTATCGTCCACTTCGGTGACTCCAAGATGATCTCTTTTACCGGGTGGGACTGCTTATGCGGACGGGACTGCTCATGACTACCCAGACACCGACTTTCGAACCTTTCGTTTCGAATCGATATGGTTTTTTGGATAAATCAAAAGATTGGCCGGATAGTACTTTAAGGACGCGCCATATCATATTAGGGGGAATCTCTTCCTTAATGCTAACTCTCTACTTTTTAGTTGAAGAGGGAAAATTCAACATTCTATTTAACTAAAAGCATATTAGGTTAGGGCAGGCAAATTACCAGTCATTCTGGTGAACCCATTCAAGGATGTCTAATCTTTCTCTACATGACCAGTTTGATCTAAGAAAATCCTTCGTTATAATATTCTCGCGAGGGATGGGACATCCGCGGCCCAAAGGTCTAGTTTTTCATTCCCGACACGGGCTTCCTTGACTTTTAAAGAAAGGGGGCGCAGATGAACAAGAACCGGTTGGTCTTTCGAGACGTGGAAAGAGATACGCCAAGTGGAATCCGTACGTGAGACGCCCATGAACCAACCCTTTGGGATCAAGACCAATTCCTTGATTCTTTCTGTACTTCCGAGAGAGGACTGCGATTGATTACCGACTCGTGACACAACCTCCGTGGCATTTAGAAAACAAAGAGGAAAGCTTCACCCGGTTCCCTTGCCCTTCTGGTATGATTGAAGCTTTCAGAATGCTTCCATCTTTCTTTTCTTATTTGGTTTATATTATAAAAAACCAGTTTCCTCCACTTTTTCTTTAGTTAGTATGGCTGCAGGGTAGCTTCATTGATGAACAGAGAAATTTATTTTAGGCCTGCCACGCAGCAGCGTACTTTGGAGATCTTCTTGTTAAGGGACGCCCGCCCCGCCAATACCAGCTAAAGAAAGACTTGGAAGACTTCCATTAGTTGCCCGACCTTCGCTCTTCCACTTCTGCCAAAAATCCTTCGTTCTGACTGACGTGGCAATCTCTAACCACCCCTTCTTTATCTGGATTGGCCTATTCGTGTTCTGCACGGCCGCGTAGGGAGTTAAAGATGCATGATGAGGGTTAACTTCCATAAAGGAAGGGCACCACTTCCTGCTTTAGTTCCTTCTTTCTTGATACGCTAAGGGGACATATGCACTCTTTACTTCTCGTCTTACAGTAAGTCAAATCTCTTTAGTTGACAAACTACTAAGTGCAAGAAGCTTTCCAAGAAGCTTCGTTCTGTCAATGAAGCCATCTATGAATGGACAAACTTTTCCATTTGACGGAAGACCCATGCACAATTTATCAAAAAGTCGGCTAAATCAGCGCATTTAGAGCATAAGTCCTATGTAAAGAACTAGCTTCTTCTCCAACTCGAAAGATCATATGAGAAGAAAAAAGAAAGACCTTTCTTCGGTAGTCCGATCTGTTATAAAAAACCTCTCGTATTTCTTTACGGCTCACGACTTGTTGTGTTGGCATAGGTCATTAGATCATGGAGTTCAAGTTCAGTACCAACGGTTTCTCCCTAAGGTAAGTAAGCGGACAGATTAAAGGTCTTGAGCTAAGTGGTTTATCGAAAGCGTCAAGGTTCGAAGTGGTTAGCTGGTTGATTGGTGTATGGCTTCAGGGCGGCTAGTTACATCGTACGATTCAAGTGACACTGACTTACAGGTTCAGTTTGTTTGTTAATAGAAGAGAGCCGGTATCCTCGCAGTTGTCAGTCGCCTATCCCTGAACGTATGGTGGATCATGACGTCTAATGTGGCCAAGCGCAAGCTCAGCTCACACGACCCATCACATCATTCGCCAGAGCACGCCCACGCACAATACTTTTTATTTACAGAAAATCGTGAGATTCGGGAATTCTCGAGAAAATCATTGATTCCTCTTTTTCCTGCTTTCTGTTCTGTGCCTACTAAATAAGAATATTCGGATATCGGGCAGGCAGGAGGTTTTATACAGATCCATTTTTCTGTCTCGGGTCGGAGTCTTGGACTGGGGCGGACTTGGGAGAAAAGCCCAGTAGTCAAACCCGGACGTTGTGACTTTCTTTCTTATTCATTGAGGGAATAAGCCCCTTTCCTTTGGTCGATTCAAGTGTACTTTTCCAATCCCGGTGGTCGATGAGCCCCCGGTTCTGTCGAAACAGACTTTCTCGTGAACTGCCTTTGGTGGTTAGACAGGTTAGTCGTTTACTCTATCTCTATACTGGTTTTAGCGTTTACCGGGCTTAGAGGCACCTATTCGTTTAGGAGTGGCCCTTTGCCAATCTCATGGAAGACTTTCACTTTTCGAAATGAATGAATGTTTGGAATCATAGACCTACCGAGGCGAAAGCCAACCAACACCCTAGGACACCGCCAGTCTCGTGGAAGGTTGCCTATTTCTGAGCTGTTCTTTCTGAGGCCTGCGAAAGATAAGAGAGAATGGATGGAAGGCTGAGGATCTTGCGACGAATGGCGAAAGGTGAAGGCAGCAGCGCTCAAGCAGAAAGAGAGGTGCGAACAGTTTCAAGCAAAGGTGAAAGGTCAGTACTTTATAAAATAAAGTAGAACTGATAATAAGCCGGATGCATTCCAGGTGCCGACCTAAAAGAAAAGAGAAAGTGAATCCAGTGCCCCCTGCTGATATAGGGCGATCTACTTTGCTACCCCCGTCTTCCATCTTTCTGATCTCCATTTATCAACAGATGCTCTCGAACAGGCATTCTTCGCTTGCATTACCAACACTGAATCTTACGGCGCACACTCTTATCCTCTACTCGGATTCACAACTAGTATAGCGCTTCTTCTTAGCAACTATAGACTGCAAACGAAAGGAGGCCAGCGAGTGAGTGATATGTAGTAGATCAAGGATGATAGCAACCCTAGGCTTTCTTACAAGAAGTCAGTATCCAGATGCGGGATGGGAAGACCTTTCCTTCAGCAACAGTTCAGAACAAAAGGTTCATTTCATAAGAAGCTGTTGGTGACTAAGCGATTGGCAGATGATGATCGAGAGAGAAGCGATTGACTGTCTGAGGAATGATGACTTGGCTAAGGGTGTAGGCGTGAAGGCAAGCTTCCTATGTTTAGAGGTCTTTAGTTGATTTGCCCATTTTTCTACGTTTTTTGGCATGTCATTATGATGATAAGAGGGGGTGATGAAAGATCTTGTCAAATGATAAAGGAAAATGGCCTGATAATCGACATTCCTCCATTGCAAGATCACGTCTTTCTGTCTCACTCAATCCAACGGAAGGACGAATTCGAAACGAAAGAGGAAAGGGTGAAAGAGGAAGAAGGCCCTCGCAGATGAGGCGGATAGGCGGAGGAGAAAAAGGGCTACTAGTGGGATCGAGTAGCAGCACATCTTGCAGCACATTATTTGAACATTATGTGTTGTTTTATGTGCTGTTCGAGCTTTCTACCCAAACCTTTTGTTGAGCTGATTCGAGTCCTTTACATTCTCATCCTCAACTTCCACCATGGGGCTATGTCATCAAGATGCAATTTAAGGCCATGTTCTTTACTGATTGATCTCTCTTCGATGCTTGATGGTTACACCATCTTACGAGCCTGAATCACATGCCTTATCTGGGCCTCTAGAACCCGCATTTTCTTCATTGGATTCAAGTCTTGCATGAGCCAGCAGCTCACAACCATGGAAGGGAAGAGGGGCGCTTCCCTTCAAGGTTGGATTATCTGATCCGAGGAACAAAACCAAATGGAATTGTTGATCAGATCATGAAGGCCTCACTCGAAACATTGAATGGAAGGCCATCTTTCTATAGCCAGCCAAAAGCCTCGTTCTTGGCATTTCAACGATCACCTGATTGGCCTCGAGAACGTCGATTTCGTATTAGTAAACCTCGCATTTAAGCACACTTCCTCGACACTTTGATTTGAAAGCACATTTGGCTTTGTTGCATCCGCTGTCCTGCGTACCCAAACCAGTGAACCGTCAAAGTCTAGAGAAAGGAGCTTCTACCTCTCTTGCTTGGGCGCCCGCCTATCCTTCTCATAAGACCGACCCATAATTTCATGTTTTTGCATTTATTTATCTGCCGTTGTTCTTGATTGATTTTCTTAAGTGCGCAACATAGGACGTAAACCCTAGCTTTTCCTAAGTAACCCTATAGGCAAGGAAGGGAACCAAGCAAGGAAGCCAGAAAGGGGGCAATGACCGCTGCTGTTGACGCTGCAGGAGCTTCCAACTAGCAAGGAAAGGAAGGATTTTGTCTTAAATAGATTCTCCAACAGGTGAGTTTCATCTGAACGATCAAACTTTAAGAAAGTTGGTGTTTTTGGCTTCCAATCGATCTTTTAGCAATCCACTGCATCTTTGGCAGAGGTAACCAGGTCAACCAGCTGGAGTTTCTGTCCATTCAAAGTAAAATCACCACCTCTTCCTGTAACGAAGGTGCCTTCATTTTCTATTCCAGTAGGGCTGTTTGAAGTCTTAGATTCTGCTTTTTCGGGTGGTTGTTCCTAGGCCGGGTTTAAGCCCCGATAGCGAGTTTGATTAAACTATTGGGAGGGAGCTCAAGGGGTCAAACGAAAGAAGTTGATAAAGGAAAATGGCAATTTACTCGATATTCGTTCCATCTTCTAGGGCTGACTTGGCCCCCTTTGAAGACAAGACCTTCTTTCTGTGCTTTTCAGTTTTCTAATTGGGAATGAACCCCCTCTGCTCCTCTTTCTTTCCTAGCGCACTGCTTTATTGCGCGCATTTGATGCGCTATTGAATAACATTCCTATAAGTGGTCAAACTATCTCCCCATCTCAAGGAGGTCCTCTACTTTGGTTGGCTAGTCGATCTTCCTCTCCGGGAGTTCACCTTTCGAGGATTCCTGGCCTAGTAAGGATGTACCATAAGAAATGGATTCTGAAGGGCCGTGTGAAGCTTAGCTTGCTTTAGCAGCTACGTGATGATTCAAGTTCGTGGTAGGCGCAGGAGCTGGGCGAAGCGGTAGCGAAGCTCAGGTGGTGATTGATTCAAGTGCGCGGTGAGCGTAGTAGCTCCCTCGGGCATGCCTCCTTCTCCTTGTACAACCAAGCGAAGAGCTAGTGAGGGCCGGAATCTCGTATGTAGTGTAGAATCTGACTGAAGCTCTTGGAACAAGCGAGGAACACGTTACCACAAGCGGAGCTTAAGCGCTCGACATGCAGTTAGCTCAAAACATGTTCATCATGTGGCCGATCGAAGCGCATCTGTGTGAAGCAGCCTAGCATCACTTTAGATAGGAGCTGAATGGAGTCTATAGGCCAAAGAGTGATCTTTGAACACTACTACGCATCCTTACTAATAGTCTAGTGTAAGGTAGGTTTGGGTATAGCAGGACTTGAACCTGCGACCATTAGGTTAAAAGCCCAATGCTCTACCAACTGAGCTATACACCCCAAAACAAAAAAGATGTAGTAGTTTTTTAAATAAAATAAGGATTGGTGCGGAAAAGAAAAGCCTCTTCTTCTCATCATATTAAAGGGGCTTGGGCTCTAAAGCCGGCCTTACTCAACAAGCACCTTTCTTAGTAAGGTTGCTTCTTTCCACTCATTGAAGATTCTATCTAAAAAAGAAGGTCAACGGGGGATAAAAAAGTTGCTCTCACTGACACCATCTACGAGAAGGTGAGGTCTCTTTCTTTCCAGCCGCCATACGGTTCGCCTTAAAGCCTTAAAGACGGATAAGGGGAGGAGCAGTTATCTATGTAATTACGGTCTTTGTTGGCCGTTGTTCCGGTCGAGCACTCTCTTTGCTTTGTCCAATTCCGTTTTACCAAACAAGACTGACTTCTGACCAACCCGCGAAGGGTTGTGAGGTTGGACCAGGTACAAAGAATGAATCTATATCTGTGTACGGAAGTTGCCGGCCGCTCCACTGTTCGAGCGCAATGCAGTGGTGGTTGGTTCCGATTCGACAAGGGTATAATGCCTGGTCGAAGGTCCAGTACAGTAGGTATCAGGCGTGTTCGTTTTGGCTCCCGAGCGAGAACGAAAAATAGGCGATGCACCATCCTTGCTGCTACGTACGTTGACCTTGACTTGACGGATTCATCCAATTGAACCCACACTCAAAGGAGGACCACAAGCTTGGGGCTCGACGAAACAGAAAGTATCAGCATTTATAAACTTCTTGGGGTTAGCAGTGAAAGAAAGAGCCCGGCATTCATTTCTTCATTCATATTCATAGCGGAGTCTACTAAAAAGAGGGACCAGCCTCATCGTGGTGATTATAGGACATCTCTGATCGTTCACCTCTAATGTGACACGTTCCCTCTCAGTTATATGATCAACGGCATCAGTCGGCTAGAGAGCGGGGCTATTATTCTTCCGGGGAGGCAAAGTCGTCCCCTCTACTGATCGAACCCTCAGTTCGGAGGTCTTCGTCAACATGTTACGAGGCTCCAGTCTTCGGCGGGTCACCATTACTTGACTTAGAAAGACAAACATCTGGGCAAGGGAAAGCGCAGTGCGCCTGGTGCAAATGGCTTTCTTTTTTCATGATATACCAATCAGAATGGAGGGCCACCTACGTACATGATTGATAGAATCACTACTACGTACATGATTGATAGAATCACTACATAGGGGGGGGGTGGTACACTTGATGCGATGCGGGAGAGGCATGAGTGCAGTTCGATCTTGTGGTGTATTCGTTTGTAGTGAGTAGGGCCTCTTTCTCGTTGATCAGTTCGCCTCCGCTCTATTGAAAGGTCTATATTCCTACGGCGGTTTTGTCAACGAACGCGTTTCGGGCCGGATTTACTAACCTAACCCTTAAGGGTAAGGGGGCCTTTCCATAGTGGGGTGCTCCGCTTTAGTGTAATTGACGAAGGCTAGGCTAGGTTTGGTAATACCCAAAACAAATGAAAAGAGATCGGGGTCGATAGTTGGCAAGGAACTTGATCCTCCCGGGCAGCTGCGGTCGAACTCTAATTCTGGAAATAAGTCGGGGCCCTTTTTTACCAAGTCGTACGGATATAAGTGATAGAAGGCGCAACTACCGTTGCGTTGCACAAGACGGTGCCGTCTCACTTCGAGTTCCTTCCTTCAAAGTCTAGATACGCTTCGGCGATGTACCTACCAAATACAAATAAAAGGCCTGCTAGGTGATCGAAATCGCTCAGGTCAGCGAGGACTCACTCACTCACCTACTCCTTCTAATAGTTTATTCTATCTACGGAATTCAAAAGGCGACCCGCCGCGCCGGGCTATAAGATACAGCTGTTGTACTACTTGACTGGTAAGAAAAAGCTTACGTAAGAACTGGAAGACTCTTGTATGTACGGTAATCCTCTCTTCTGCTATTGGTGGACTGTTGCACAGAAAGGCTGACAGAAGCAACGTTTTTTAGCGCGCTTTTCAAGCGCTTAGCTTCTGCTAGCGGCGGGCGACAAGGCGCCGACAAGGCGTTCAGTTGGAAGCCTAAGCCAAGAAGGTACGAACGAAGTGACGGGCCCCTTTATAGGGTAGGGGGGCGGCTTTCGGTAGTAATTGCGAACATCTCTCCTTTTGCGTGCACAGTTTAGTTTGCTTGCATGCCGCCTTAGGCACATCTCTCTTTTTTAATTTCACGCTGGCCTAATGATAATGAATGAAAGTCAGTCTTTTAGTAAGCCGTATATAAGCAGCTGTTTAGTGTATAAGCAATTCTTTAGTGACCGCACCGAAAGGTACGTACGGTGGAGGTTGGTTGAAGATGATGTTATGCGGCGTTCAGAACCAGCCTTGAAGTGAATGAATTAGAAAGAACGAAGAAGTAAGGAAATGAGACGACTCTTTCTTGAACTATATCATAAACAGATCTTCCCCTCTACACCAATCACGAGTTTTTATTCATTCCTCTCGTATATCGTCGTAACGCCCTTAATGCTAGGTTTTGAAAAAGACTTTTCATGTCATTCCCATTTAGGTCTGATTCGGATCTCTCCGTTGTTTCCTTTTCCTCCCGCACCTTTTCCTCGAAATGAGAAAGAAGATGGTACACTCGAATTGTATTATTTAAGTGCTTATTGCTTGCCAAAGATCCTACTTCTACAATTGGTAGGTCACCGGGTTATTCAAATAAGTTGTGTTTTCCGTGGTTTTCCCATGTTACAACTTCCGTACCAATTCGGTCAATCCGGAATGGATTGGTTAAACATTCCATTAGGGAGCCTGGTCTTGACTCTTCTGTGTGGTATTCATTCTCGTTCGGCTCTTGGAATCACATCCAGCAGTGGTTGGAACAGCTCGCAAAATCCAACCACTTCACCTACTTTATTGCCCCCAACCGTTTATCGTACCTCTATTGAAACAGAATGGTTTCATGTTCCTTTATCGATTGGTTATTCCTCTCCGTTCGTATCTCTTTTTCCAATTTCGGTCTCGATTAGTTTACAAGATTGAATGGCCTCTGAACCCTCGATTCGATTGTTTTCCAAGAATGTTGAGCCGGGTATGTAAGTCATTGTATCTGGGAGGAACTTAAAAGAAGGGCTTTCGATCTTGTTCTCAGCTCCTGGTCTGGTCCTTTAGGTGAGACTCTTTACAGGGTTGTTCTCTTTACGGTTCAGGAATTCGTGGTTGGCTTACTTTTCTTTGTTTGGTTACAGTTCATGCCCACTCGTCATGAACCCCCGAAGAGAAATATGTGTTCAGGAACGCTATGTGAATAGGGTCTTTAAGCCCTGACCCAGCAGCATCTATTAGTTCAATCAACATACGTTTCAAAAGAATAGAATTTGGAAGCCGTATACCCATTTCAGTCTTACTCCCTATTCTCTCTTAAAATGAAATAAAAGAAAATGGGAGTTATGTGGAATGGACTTTTTCCATTCCTGTGAGCTGTAGAGTTAGTTATACCTTTTCAACCAACCCTGGTATTCCTCCTCTCTATGAGATGTGGGATCGATCCCACACTCGGGAAAATTCCTATTCTCTTTCTTTCCCCTTCGGGGGTTACACGTCCAGCTGATTCTTCCGTACCATCCAGTCAGCGTCAACCCTTGCTTGTTTTGCTTCTAGCTTTGTCCTACTTAAGACTTTCTATCGCTGCCTTCGGAGTCACTGTCAGGCTGCATTCCATTCCATTCACTGCCTTCAGAGAAGATGGCTTCTCTAACAGCCTTTCAGATAATATGTCCTGGAATCTAGTTAAGAAAATATCTGACTGCCTTGAATGGTCTGAAAGAAGGATTGTCTTTCTTCTCGGAGAAAGGAGTGAATGTCGGAAAGGAAACTTCTAACTGCATTACCGGACAGAAAGCCTTCCAATGAATGCAAGAAGATTGATTGTCACTTGCTTAACTTAAGAGAAAAGGAAGGGGGACTGTACTTCTTTAAAACGAACTTGAGATGAGAGCTCTATTTGCTTTAGAAGCTGCTGGCCTACTGGATGGGAGAGAAAGATGATTAGAGGAGGATAATGATTCATCCAACCCCTCCAACTTCAACTTCCACTCCCGTAAAGGTAGAAAGATAAGAACTGGAAAAGCATAGGATAGACTCTATTACAGTAGGAATGAAAATAGCAACTACTTGTACAATTGATACATACGGGTACTACTAGCCCACTATTGTTAGACGGGGAATCACTCTTAGCTCTTTAGCTATTCTATTAGCTTGGTTGTAAGGCGAGGAATGAAAAATAGTGCTTTACGAGAAAAGAAGCCTTTCCCTTTGTTAGAGAATGGTCTAGCCCTTGCTAAACTCCCTTGGCTTTCGTGATTGAATACGGGGATAGGTATTTCAGGAAGTCAGACTCTTCATTTCTTTTCTTTGTGCAGGGGATGAGGGAGCTTGGCTAAGCAGGTTAAAGGCCGGAATGCCTACGCCACTATTAATTACTCGGCTCTAGAATCATTCCTTCCCCTTACCGTTTTTTTCAGTTATCAAAGTAAGTTATCACAATGCGAGATGCATTGCTCAATCAAGAAACGTATGAAAGCGAATAATAGTTTGAAAAGCTATGCTTTAATAGACGTTCTTGAGTTGCCCTATCTTTTAAAGAGACTAGAAGAAGGAAGGAAAGACAAGTTCAAATAGCTAAAGCATGCGCGGCATCACAAAATGGCTATGAGAATGAGAATGAGAGCGGAGTAAGCATCGCTCAGAAATTTAGCTTTTTTTAAGCAAACATGCGTGACGTGAAAGATAGCCCTGCCCTACTAATAAACGTATGTGGACTCCCCGCCCTCCAAAGGTGCGCCTGGGGAACAGGCCAGACAGAGCAGAGACACGGGAGTGGGAACCCCCAACGGGAGAACGAGAGACAGAGGCCATCTCGGAGTACATTTGTACCGACCTAAAGTTTTCACAGGCGATGCCCGGGAAGGCAAGAACCCCATTGGGAGTCAGAGGATCCGTAGTACCCGCCTTGTCGATTGAAAAGACCCGGCTTTCGGCCTTAAAGAATTAGAAAAAATCTCAAATTCTATGAAAAAGCTTCCTCCTCTCCTTATGATACTTCTTTTAATGAAACAAGAGATCGGCTCATTAACCTTCCAAATTGACTCATTTCACTGGCCTTGCTAGGTGCTCCGAAGAATGGAAGGAAGACGGATCCCTTTACTTTAAACAGCTGTCCAGACTTAATCTATTCCTATTATATATTACAAATCTTAGTGAGGGACGAAGTGACTCATAGCCTGAGGATGGAATTAGGATCCAGGAGAGCAGGCTCGATAAAGCAGTTGGGAAAGGAGATAAAGGATATTTTTACTTTGTACTCGCTTCGGTCGAGCTACCTGCGGCACCCTCTGCTTGAAGAAGATTCCCTTCTGTCAATTATTTCCGTTTCGAAAGTGAAGTCTTCTTGTATGAAAGAAAGGAGTCTCCCCCTCTTTGGAGGGAAAAGCCTTTGCGAAGTTCTTACTTGAATTCGACTTAAGCAGTACGTTTCAAGAAAGAGGGGACAAGGAATGAACTTTTCATTAGGATCTCTTTTCATTGACAAGGACGGTTCTGTGAAGCTTGAACTGAATTCATAATGGTATCGTGAAGGATGGCTTTCTAAATTCTTTGAATTGAACTTTTTTCGTTTTATATAGCTGTAAAATCTATCAATTGATTTTTCACTCGGAAGAGCTATTTCAAAAGTATCAATTTTCATCTCATATAGCTGTAAAATGACGAAAGCTCATTTTCACTCATACGAGGTCAATCAAAATGAACAAATGTCATCTCATATAGATGAGAAATGAAGGATTTTATTGATTTGATAGAGAAAGAGCAAGAAAGAAGACTATCAAGAGTAGCTCATAGACAACAGATATGGTATATACTGGTCTTGCTAATCGGTAGACGGTGTAGCTACAGTCCTTGGAAGTCCTGTAGCGGCTAAAGGGCCAATTCACGAATAGAAAGAGCTAGCTTCAAGGAGTTCGGGGCTGCTGATCTCTGTCTTTCTGTCCCTTCCTTCTAAGAGTATGCCAGTCCTGTCCTTTTTGGAATTCTTTGTGTAAGTAAGCCAGTTGCTCCTATTACTAAGTTTATAATATAAATAGAATCTCGTTAACCAAACAGTCTTACTTAAGGCCTTCCATACCGGTTCTATAGTAGGAATGCCTTATCTGTACTACAGGGTAGTTTTCTTCTTTTATTCCTGCTATTGATTGAGAGTGCTGCAACTCTTTCAGATCCGCACCGGGGAATCTTAAGAATCTTATTGTTAGGCCCTACTATAGATATATCTCTATTAGCCTGGAGTATCCCTATCCCTCTCAGGTCAGATCAAGAAAAGAAATCTCGAGAGGTATGAAGTCACTCGACTGAAAGGAGAGGAATCGCCATCGAAAGAAAACTATAACTAAACCGACGCTCTTCTAACTATTCTTATAAACCTTATCACTAACGCTCCGATTAAAAACTGAACCCCAATAGGAAAGTTTCAAGCCCGATACAAGGAAACCTTTTTTTCAGTGCCCCATGCCGGTAGTTGCCTTTTCGAGACCAATCCTTGTGCCTTTTTTTATGTTTATGAAGGGGGGTATAGCCTTATGTAAACTGAGAAGGGGTATGACCTAAACCTGCTTTAGCTGTGGAAGAAGGCGCCAATGAAGGGAAGGATCATTGGCCTAATAATCTAAATCTTTGCTTTGGCATAAGTTGGCCTCAAGCTTTCTTTCCTTGAAAAGCCTATTCTATTATTGTACCCATCCTATTCGCACCCTAGTAGAGGGACTATCTAATCTACTGGAGCTACTGCTGCCACTTCTATCTTCTTTCTGAAGATACGGCATTTAGTAGTCAAGCTCATCCAGTCTATCTAGGAACCCGGGATATGGGATTTTCCCTTTGAGTCCCTTCCTTGGGGCCTTTATGCCGTCCATCCGCGTCCCCTCTCTACCCTCTACTCAAACAAAAAGGAAAGTGAGTTCGACCCTTGAGTCTTGTTCAACTAGCTAGTTACTTTCATTTCCCAAAAGGGCGGTACCTTCTTTCTGACCATGAACTGAAAGGGGAGCCCTGCTTCAGGGTTTAGATGAATAGTTAAGTGGGACACTCGATCGGGGCTGGATCAACATCTGACTGTCCATACACAGTACGATAAGTACCTTGACTATCCTGTCTCTTCTCTCCCAACTGACTGTGACCAGGTCTAAAACTGGTCTCTGAAGGTCCTTCTTTTCTGTCCCACTAAGGCTTTCCTTTTTGTACCGGATTGAGCCCTCTTCTGACTCTGACCGCCAATAGGGAACCCCTTCCTTCCCAGAATGATCTGAATGAAGGCCCTGAAATAGGGAGCTTTTATAGGGGAGTGAGGCGAGATCCAGCTTCTAGTGGACAGGGAACCTGTTGTCGGGTCCGGAGTCAGTCTGATCAATAGAAGAGCAAACAGTTGAATTAGGAGTAGGTTGCTCAACAAGTGAGTGCTTCAGCCCCGGGTATGGTCCATCAGTCGAAGTATTGTCCTGTGGATAACAACTTGTTCTATTCGTCTATATATTCGTTTCAAGATGTCTCTATTCGAAACTGGAATCCTCCCCCTTTTTTCTTTTAGAGAGGAAAGTGAGCTTTCAAGTGACGGGTGTTACCTATCACTGGAGCCCTAAATAAAGAATTGTTATCCGTGGAAGAGCCACTTTGTTCCTCTTATGAAGGTGAGCTGTCCCAATGGTCGTTCGGGGTAGGAGTCGGAAAGACCGGATTACGTAGATCAACAAGCCTAGTGGGCCCGTCGGGGGTCAAAGTAGTCGCATAGGCCAAAATACAGGTCTTTTCCTTAACTATCATACTCATTGCTCATCAATCATCAAGTCTGGGCACCTAATAACGAGACGGAGATTGAATCGACAAATCAGTAGAACAAACGAAGACAAGAACATCACCGATTCCCATCTTCTTTTTCACGAGAAACTTTCTGGGATTTTAGGAAGCGAAAGCTTCACCTCTTACCCTATTCTCATGGTCATTCTTTCAAGAGGAAGGCATCCTCGGTTAAGGTATAGACTGAACCGGTCCAACTGGTCAAGAAGGCAACCGTTAATTTGCCCTCATTTCACAGGTTGAGCGAAGCTTAGCGCAGGATTCAGCCGGGCCCTTCTTTTGCTGAGGGGACCTTCGCTTTCGGGGTTGACGTACGCCAACCGTAATTACCACCTGGAGGTGTAGCGAAAGCCTTTATTTTTAAATCCGCTATTTCCCATAGCCCATGTTGAGGGAAAGGAAACCTTTTCAAGTCAATCTATCTCTTTCGTTTCGCTACTAGCAGCAGCGGGAATGAATTAATAAATGTAGCGTAGCTTCTTTCGTTCATATTTTTTTGCAATAAAACACCACCAGGTTGTGGTTAGGCGATTACGATAATAAGAAAATTGAGTCACTACTTCCTTTCGCCCGTTGTTGCTTGCTGCTTGGTTAGCTAGTTCATTTCGTTCCAGTTGCGCAAAGCCACTTCCTTCTTACCCGGGAAACCTGCTTCGATAGCTAGTACTAGCTTGGAGAGCTACTTGACTTGGATGCCTTCCTTGAAAAAACTTACTTCTTACCCTGAAAAGGGGAGACTTGCTTCGTTTCGGAGTTCACATTCTACTGCTTGCGAAGACAGGCTTGCTTTCTTCTACTTCAAAAGGAAACCGCCTTAGGAAAGAAGAATGAAATTCAGTCAATGGCTTGGCTTGAGAGTCTCTTCCTTTCCTGTTCGAGCAGCACCGACTTCTTCCCATAAAATGGGATGCCTTCTGGCGAGTTAGATACTTGATGGCTTGGCAGGCTTGGTCTTAGCAGATAAGAATTCCTTAACCGGGAGCTTCTGTCTTGGTACTCTTCAGGAGAGACCGGATTCCTTACGAACGAAGCAGGGAAGATGTTAACCTCCTTCGGAGTTAGGATGCAATTCATGACAAAAAAACAACTTACTTCTTAACCTAAAAGGGGGAGAACGGATTACTTAATGACCTTTCAGTAAAGAAAGGGGAGTTAACTGACTTGATTACGAAGTTAGATTTTAATTCACAGTAGAACGTCGTTCGTGCCCTGTTTGATCGAGAACCGACTCTATATCATCCAGGTACATTAACTCAAGGTATCTGTACACAGAAATAGTAAGATAAAGAGATTGGCTTTTCCGGACGACTACTTCTTTCCAAATTGGACAAATAGAGAAGTCAGTTCCTACAATCGTCGAATGAATCGCATTTGATACATGAGATTCCTTTTCTTTGTCGAGATTTGGTTCGTGTTCAATGTCTCCCCAGAGTATAGGTTTGTCAGTAACTAGTAAACGGACAGGTTAAGAGGAGATGCCAAATCCCATGAGTTGGCTGGCGTCCACAAGAATTTCTTTTTCATTCCACATTTTATTGATTCCATTTTCAGTAGTGACACGCCAAAAGAGTCAAAAAAGGAGTTTCATAATTGCATATATATTGAAGAAATGAGTTCCCGAAAGAAGGCTGAATAGTGCCCATTCTTGTCTATTTTAGCCATCAACCATTGAATAGTAAGCTTTTTCTTCAACTTATTATGACAGGCGCTCTCGTCTCAATTCTTCCTGTGTACCCAATAGATACGACCAAGCCTAAAATAAGGATTTTTCGGGTCTTCCTCTGATTAGTTCTACCGAGGTAGCAGACAGTTCCCTCAGTGTTTTGTGAAAGACTCGCTTAAACCTATGATATATTCTGTCCGAGGTCGGTTTCTTTTTGATAGCTATAATCATGTCATCTGCGTAGCGAACATAGTCTATTCCCTCTTCTCTTTGCATCAAAGAATGGATCTTCCTATCTAGTTCATGCAAAAAGATGTTCATGAGCACAGAGGAAAGGGGACTTCGTTGTGGGATTCCTTTCTCATGGTTGGAGTAGTCGTTTCCTTCTCTATCTAAAATCGGGCTTTGTAGGAAAACAAATATAAGATTACAGAGGTTTGCTCTGCCCTCACCTAAATGAGCCCGTAGAATTTAGATTAGGATACCATGATCTATGTTGTCGAAGCACTTGACTATATCCGACTTAATCAGTCTATCAACAGGTCCCCAGCTATAGACTGAAAGATAGAAAGTCAAAATACCTCGACCCTTTCTAAAACAATGAGATTGATGTAGGAACACATCTTCAAAGATCACATTCAATATTCAATAAATGTGAAAGCGCTTCCATTACGATGATATCACCTTTGTTAGGCTGGGTAATAGGCCGAAGCTGTCCTGCTTTGTTAGGTTTGGGAATCCAGGAACGGTACATTGAGGAAAACTGAAAGGTGAAGGGAGTCGAACCCAACAATTTCTTTCTGCCGAGAACACCTTTGAACCCCAACGACAATGGCCCCCACCTTTTAGGCATATTCGGGGAGTAGCCCTTTCTGTTCATTCCTGCTATAGTAACTCCAATTGCTAGGGACCATCTTCCTCAGATCTACTTTCCTTTCGGTCAGCTGCGCCTAGCGGCCCTGCCAAGTTTTGCGTAAGAGTGCCTCGGTGACACCCTCACGCCTAAAATAATTAAAAAAGGTTTTTGTCTCCGCATAAAACGGACTATGAACGCCTTTTTGGCGCATATCCTCTTCGATCATTATCATCTGCGACCCCCCTCTCTTCTAACATCTCAGTTAAGCGTTCCGTCTGGAATCCACCAGGTAGACGCATCCCCTCCTGTCTTCGCAATTGTACTATTTCGGTGCCAATAGCTTCATGAGCTTGTAGTATGCGCTTGGTTTTAGCCAAGAGCCTACTATGATCAAGCTCATTGAAAATTTCCTCTTGAGTCATAACGGCTGGAGGGATCTCCAGGGGGCCCCCTGAGTCCATACACAAAGCCACATTTTTCGTTATAATGTAACTCAAGTAGAAAATAATCAGAACAATATGCATTGTGGTTGTAGAGAAGCGTAGTGCTAGACGCACCGAAATTGTGTACCGGAAAAAGAATAGGGAAACAAAGATCCATGATAGGAAAACCAAAATCAGAATAAAAAAGAAAAAGATATCGTGATGTAAGTCTATAATTCCTTGCATCATATCTGCGAACACGACGATCAAACCATAAATTTTCCCGAAGAGGGAGTGTACCAAAAGACCAATCATTTTGGTTCATTCTTTGACTGCTCTGCTCCCCCCAACAAGAAGAAAGACTTTTCAAAAATGAAAATGAGCCTTGGTCCAACCAAGAAATGCATGGGAGAAAGAAAGATGCACGAACCGTACTTGCATTCTTTTCGCAGGGTACACTGAACACTTACCCAATCTCGATGAGAATCAGTACACGCAACTACATCAAGTGACGAAGGTATGGAACTTCTCGACGCAACCCGCAAACCACCTTTTATCTACCAATCTTTCTAGCTTATCTTATTCAATTGATAGTTCTATTAGAGGCGTGATCTATTCTATTATATGATGATAGCACCAAAAGAAAAGATCGGATAAGATATCGTTTTATTTTTGGCAGGTACACTGAAGACCAACTTAATCTCGATTAAAGGCAGAGGAGCAGACTCATGGCAAAGAGTTCCGACAAAGGAAAAAACTACTAATATCAGGGATTCGGGAGAAGCGGGAAGGAAAGAAAAGAGTACAAGACAGAGGCTCCTACTATATCTCAGTTCTTAGCCGGCCGGTTTCCAGATAGAAGTAAGTACAGCAAGGGCGCACTCAAAGCATTAGGTCTCCCCCGAGATTCTATCTGTCCTGTGATGAACCTGATCCTCTAGAATAATCATTCAAAAAAAGACTAATTGCATCCATCACTCGCCTGTTGGCTTAGCTCTGTGGTTTGGGTTAGTTCTGCCGAAGGAACTTTCCTATGTCCTTTTCCATTTACAGACCTTCGTTGGTAGACGAATCCGAGTGATCGGGGGACCATTGCGCTTTCGTGAGTATTGGTACAACTCGTCCTTCCAGACTTCCATTGGGTAGGATCGACTGTAACGGATCGAGTATGAAAAGGCCCAATGAAGCCCTTTTGATTAGGAAACCTCAGCCTCGAAGGCTGGAGAGGGCAGAAAGGCTCGTCCACCAATTTCCGATTGACTTCTTTGTGAAAGGCGAAAGACCAAGCATTGGGGCAGTGAAAAACTATCTTCAAAGAAGACCGTCTTCCAGTTCTATTGATCCTCAGTTTGAAAGCTAGATTCCTTACGCAAGAAAGCTGCGGATAGACACGAAAGCAAAGGATCTTAGGTAAGCCACTATTTCGACTTCTTTTTCAAGCGAGCAAGAGAGGACTAAGGCAAGGGCTAGAGCCTGTTCAGTTTCATAAAGTGTTTTTTTTTTTCATATATCATAAGGGATTACCCGTGCCATTCCTTGAGTGAATTGAGAAAATATCTCATATTACTTGAGTGCTTATAAGTATCTATTTCCAGGTCTCCCTATGCTTGTAGGGAGGGTTTCATTCTAATTCTTCACCATCTGACGTCGAAGGTTCTCGGGTAAGCTAGAAAGCAAAGTAAGCCAAAACCTGTGGAAGTATCTCATACCTCACCCCTCTTAGGAAAGGCAGCAGCAAGAACTCTCCGGGCTAGCTCTCTCGGTCTTTTCATTCACAATCCCAGCTTTCCTCCAGTTTGCTCGTTCTGAGCATACGCCTAGTCGTTGAATTGGAAGAATGGACAGCCACCCGTGGGATCTTTTCTCAAGATTTTTTGATCCCTTAGTTGAGGCCTCATCTGAAAAGAGGTTCATCTCTGGGTAGCTTCAATCGAGATATCTTAGCAATGGCTATTTTGATTTAGTCAAAACCTTTGTTGTCGGCCTCGCATATAACTACGATTTCTGCGCTCTCAACATGCAGCAAGCTTCCGATCAGCCTCGTAGCCGTCTACCCCTTTTTCGTACTCCGCCTTCTCCTCAGAGATCTGAAAGTGGAATCAGGGAATGAGTCGATGGATGGGGAGAGTCACCCGCTGATCCTTGATCTGAGCCTGGAGAGCGAGTTCGACAGGCTGGGTTTGACGCCTTTTTTGATGATTGAAGTCTTCGAACCTTCCCTGAGCTTTAAGCCATCAATCCCTTCATTCTTCAACTGGATAAAGGACTAGCTCTGGTAATGCAAATGGTACTAATGGATCTACTACTGGGTATGTGACTGGTGCGTGCTTTTTACGTATTAGCGAGCTCCTGATACTAGGTATGGATCAACTGCAGGGTCTTGATCTAAGACTGGATTTGCTGCTAGGTCTAATGCTTGCTTTGCTTATGGCGTATATGGTTTTCGGTTGGCTCACTCTTTCCGTTCGTAGGGTCACGCTCACGAACGTCAGAATCAGGCTCTCGATCACTACTCTCAGAATTTTGATCTCGACCGAAGCAACCAGTGGAAGCAGCAGCGGTGATGGTTACAGCGGTTCGGCTACTTCACTGCTTGAGTGAGGAGCGGCAATCACTGTTTACCGGGAAGAGAAGGAAGAAAAAGCAGCTTTCAGAGTCTTCTTTCCTAGTATTTGAATAATAACTCTATCTGGTAAACATAACATTTTTTAATTCTCGTATGGTGATAAGATAAACTTCCCTCACATGCCCCTTTAGATCTAATAACTCATGCCCATAGGGAAATAT
>CANUEY010500448.1:0-26647 GCA_948099555.1 Croton setiger | reverse complement strand
AGCTCAAGTTCGAGCTCGAATAGCAACATAAAACAACCAAGATTACGAGTCTAAAACAAGTCAAGCTCTCGAGTTTTAAAACCAGCTAAGCTCGCGAGCCGAGCTCGAGCTCGTGAAATTTAACACGAGCTCGAGCTCGTGGAATTTAACACGAGCTCGGCTCGAGCTCGAGCTCGTGAAATTTTAAACGAGCCGAGCTCGGGCAGCACAATACTCGGCTCGGCTCGGCTCGTTTGCAGCCCTAATCACAGGTAGGTAGTTTCTGACAACCTTCACTGGAAAATTATCAATATTTTTCTGACATTATAAATAAAGAAAATTGAATTGGAAGACTCGATTTTTAATATAATTCTGCAATACTCGAATTCAGATTAGTGGTCGTTAATATTAAAATATTTAAGGTTGATTAAATGTTGATCACGGAAGACAAGGGTGCATGAAGGGTGGATTTTTTATGATTTTGCTATAATTTAATAATAAATGATTGTATCCTTTTACATTTGCTTATGAAAAAAGATTAATAATGCATCTTTTTACATTCAAATCTTGTTTATTTGTCGTCGCTACAAACCAAATTAGCAAATTGTCACTATTCACCACATATAATGATGCATGTATACAGATTTTAATCAATTTATATACACTTATTAGTTTACTTTAAATAAGATAGTACACGTAGAAAAAAAATTCAAAATAAAATATTGAAAAAAAAAATAAGTCTGGTCAAAATAATTGAATTATGGTCAAAATTATCTGCATGGTCCAACTGTTTGTTCCTAACCATCTCGAATCAAACCATGAATTGTCCGGAACAAATGGTTCATGAACTGTTTTTAAACCATAATGTCACGGTTTGGTTCAAGGTTCTCCACTTTTATGAATCTAGAACCATGGTTCGTAACCCCAAATCAAAGTCAACTGTGGCCACATCTTGAATCTGCACATGCGCAACCTAAACTTCATCATGCCTCTTAGAAAATGACTTGGGCTTATGTTGTGGGCTTCTTATAGTATTAGGAAGGAAAAGTATCTAAATGATCCTCCATTTATAATTTTTAGACTAAAAGAGCCCTTATAAGTTTTTTGGCCTTGAAGTGGCCCTAATTTGTAGGGAAGCCGTAGGAGAATATTGAGTCCTCAGAGCTTCAAGAAGGCAATCACAAGAAACCCTGGAAGAAAGAGGAAAGACAGTTACCTGTTTGTTTTTTATTTGTTTCTATTTGATTTTCCATCCTTTTTTTGTTTTTTTATTTAATTTTTAATTCGTTTCGTATATTAAATCGAATGAGGTTGATTTTTGATCGAAGTGGATCGTGCTCATTTTACTTGGAATTGTTTGAACTTGCGAAATGACTTCTTTCTCCTCCGGTATTTGTCTAAGGCGAGTTAACAATTTTTCAGTTATTATTTTATTGTATATTTTAGCTACTCTTGTTTTAATTTGATTGCATTAGCTGAATTTCAATTTTTGGAAATTGAATTTGCTCTTTTTTGTTTCATAATTTAATTTTTGAGTTTTTCATTTTATTTGTTACTTTTTTTGTTGCACTAAATTAATCTTGATAATTTTTTTACCTGTTATATATATATATATATATATATATATATATATATATATATTCAATTCTACTCTTTTAACGTGTCAAATCCTCACATAAGCAAGATAAAAAATTGTATAATTACATTTTAATGCTCAAAGTTTCAATTGTATTCAATTAAATCCTTTTTATTTATTTTAACATTCAATTCTATTTGCTATCGATTATACTAAATGATATCGATTATACTAATTGATAGCACTCCAATTGCACCATTGTAAATTAGGCGGTTATGCTGAAACATATCAGTAAGTACTAATGTTCACATTTAGATACTTAGAAGTTCTTGCAACTCAATTATTTATATTCTATTTTCAATTAAATTTTTAAAATATTTGTATATATAAATTTTTAACATGTAAATAATTCCTTATTTACCGCATTAACCTTTATTTACCATATAAATTTTTATGCAATTAAACAATAGAAAATATATTATGACTATAATAATGATATGCATGACATATAATTTTGGTTGAAAATATCACCGAATTGACTTCTTTTGGGTCGGATTCATGGCAATTTGATGTTTTGGACGGACAGTTCCAGTTCCGGTATTTAGCGAATGGTTGGAACTGGCACTGACCACTCAAGAAACAACTCATACCATATCTGTGAACTAGGTGTAAAGGGCTAATCACATAATCCAATAGGGAAAGAGAGACAGAAAGAAAAGCACAGTATGAGGCTTTTATGAGTAGTATAAGAAAAATTTGTTATGTAATGTCGATGATGAGCTGAGGTCCATGAACATGGCTATAGATGTGTCCCATCAAATTATTTCCATGTATAAACATTTTGACCATTCTGCAAATTTTCCATGTTTAGTTACTGCTTCTGATTCCATTTCTGTCTTCTCATTTCACTCCCTGTTTCTATGCATCTTCTTCTTCTTTAAACCATCACTTTCTTTTTCTTTTTCTTCCTTTCCAGTTTCCATCTTCAGCTTTAACCAAGACACATACATTTCCACAAACATTATATAATATATATATATAATAATCAAATTAAATATGCCCTACTCATCACTTTTTGTTCCCTTTTTCCCCGTATAAATGGAGGAAAGTTTCTGTTATTACCCACAAGACAATCTCTAACTTGTAAGCAAACTACCATTTTCTCTTATCTCTGATCTCTCTCAAATGGGTTCTTCTCAGTTTCTTCATTGCTTTCTTGGGTTTCTAGTTTTAGCAAATGAAGTGATTGCATTTCCATCATCAACAAATGAAACCTCTCAAATGGAGATGGAAAAAGAAGAACTTTTAGGTGTTTTTGAAGTTCTTGAAGCTCTTTTAGATGATCCAGTTTGGCCTCAACTTCACCCACAACCATGTACTAACACACCTTGGCCTGGTCTTCAATGTGAATTAGCTTTTGATGATAAAAATAAAGCCCTTATTCCTGTCTTTCATGTTACTAAAATCCATATTGGCCCAGACATTTTTAACCCTCCTTGTAAATCTTCTGCTTATTTATCACCTTCTTTAAAAAAACTACCTTATTTAAAAGTTCTTTCCATTTTTAACTGTTTTTTAAGCTCACCAACTTATCTTCCTCCTTCCCTTTTTAATTCTTTATCTTCATTAGAGCATTTAGTTCTTGCTTCTAATCCATCTCTAATTGGGGCTATACCTCCAAGTTTAGGGCACATTACAAGCCTAAAAGTTTTTACTTTGTCCCAAAATAGTCTAAATGGGAATATCCCTAAAGAAATTGGTGGGTTAGTGAATTTAGAGCAATTAGACCTTAGTTACAACAATTTAAGTGGTGAAATCCCTAATGAGATTAGTGGGTGTTTAAGCTTAACCATTTTGGATTTAAGCTTTAATAATCTTATAGGGCAGGTACCTTATTCTATAGGGCAACTTCAGCTTCTAGAGAAGATTGATTTAGGATTTAATAACATTGTTGGAAGAATACCTCCAGATTTGGGAAAGCTAAAGAGGTTAGTTTTACTTGATTTAAGTCATAATTTTATAAATGGGCCTATTCCTGAAACTTTTTCAAATTTGAAGGAGTTACAATACTTGGTAGCTGATCATAACCCTATAAATTCAGGGATACCTTTATTTTTAGGGACACTTAAACAACTAACATCAATGAGTTTGTCAGGATGTGGGTTAATTGGGTCTATACCAAATTCTTTATCTTTATTGAAAAATCTTACTGCCCTTGCTTTGGACAATAATACCCTTATTGGGAAACTCCCTTCAAGTTTAGGGTCACTTGCTAATCTTGATCAACTTAATGTAAGCAATAATAAACTAAGTGGGGAATTATTATTTCCTGAAGAGTTCATTAGTAGACTTGGGAAAAGATTAGATGTTAGAGGAAATATTGGATTATGTACAAGCCAAGAAATTTATAAAAAGAAAAATGTTTCTATTTATTTAAAAAAAACTCCTATTTGCTTAGAGAAAATAGAAAAAAATGACGATTTTGGTCATAAAATTTGGTCTAAAGAAAACCCTAATCACCAATCCAAAGGAATCAAACCTTCTTATACAATTATTAGTTGTTCTAATCTTCTTGTTTTATGTACTTTTGTTCTTTCTTTTTTGGCTTTATTTTTGTAAATTGTAAAAATTTAATTATTATTAATATACTAAATTGATTTCTGATATGGGTATATATGTAGTTTGAAGTGAAGTTTTTGGATTAAAATGTAAAAATGCTTCACAAATTGATGTTTAAATAATTATGTATTTAATAGAGTTTTGTCTTTTTTGTTTGGCATGTGATTTTGATGTTTCATAAGAGCATCAGAAAAAAGCTGAGTTGTTCTATCAGAGAGTGTTATTGTCTGAATCAGACATTCAGAAAAGAAAGATATACAAAAACACAAAATCTTGAATTTACAGTACTATTACTAAAACTGCTTGCTTAGCTTACCAGATTTTCTTTTTATAATTAGCTTCTTTAATTTCTACCAAAATAATTTTCAAAATTAACTGTTTAAGCAGCATTTAGGTGTTATTAAGACTGTTATATAAGGTCATTTATAGAGTCCTAATAATGTATCACAAGTTTTTTCGCAATATTATCACAAAAATATGTTTGTTTGTGAAATTAAAGAAACAATATAATAATAGTCATAAAATATTAATAAAATCTACCGATGAATAGTTAATTTAACGGGATATGAGATAAGGTGTTCGATGTTTTAAGTAAATTCTACGTTTATGATAAAGAGAATTGAATTGCAATTCTCAAATTCGGATTAACCAGCACTTGTATTTAGGTGTTCAGAAAACAAGTGAAATTAAAAAAAATATATTAATGAAATATAAATTTTTCAAAAATAAGATCTATAAGTATTATTAAATTAATAATTTTCTAAATTTAAAAATATAGTAATTTTAATTAATTAATGCAATTAAACCATCCATAATAAGAGGTTTTTTTGGGGAATAATCTATTAAGAGACTGGAAATGTAAGAATGTGTTAAGTTTTATGGAATGGAATGAGTTGGGTTTAGGACAAATAAAGGCCCAATGGACGAGGACCAGTTATACGAAAAACAAAAGCCCAATCTGACGCACAATTGGGCAATTTACTTGTTTCAAGTCCATAATGCATTTTCTTCCCTCCGGCCTTATTATTTTTTAAAAAAAATAAAATTACATCCAATATTCTAATCATAATTACATTTAAAATTATTCAGCGGTCCAAATTCAACCGAACCACTCTTAAAATAAGAGTGTACATATTGTCAAATGACTCATATACCCTCATTCTCAATTTCTCAACATCCTTGCATATATGTGTATAGTCTAAGTCTAAGGAAGAAAACAGAAAAAAAGAGAATGGAGAGATTGAGATGAAGGGTCTATCTATCTTGGGTGAAATTTTGTGAGGCAGATAAGGTAGCCCAAATCTCCATCACCCACAAATCTTAATATATTTGAAAAAAAGAAAAGAATAAGCAGTAAGAAGCGATAATCCAACAAAAATGCACTCCACACAAGTCTCATAATTCTATGAAACAGATTTGGCTACAAATACTCACCTTGAAAAACTAATCCTTTCAGCTCTCTCTGTGACTCATCTCTTCCACTTGAACCCACCATTTTTGTCTTCTTTCCAATTTTTATTATATTTTCTGTATATACCTTATTTGTTTTCTTGCATATCAGTTTTCAGCTCCACTCTTTCTCTGCATTATATTCTTTCTTTTTTCTCTTAGCTCATTCCCTCTCCTATTGGTAGAGTTTTGCCCAGGTCTGTATTTCTTTTTTCCCTCTCTTGCTTCACTTGCTTATTTATGTTTGTATTTTACTCACTTCCCTTTCACGTTACTGGGTTTTGCTGCTTAATCTTTATTGGTATTTGACTGTGATTAATTATTTATTATTTGGGTCTCAAAGTTTCGGGTTTTGTAATCTTCATTGCGAATTGGGTTTTTGATTTTGAGTATTACCTGTTAATTACTGATGGTTTGTTTATGTGGGTATTTTTCAGAATTGATTATATATATTTTCTAGTTTTTGAAATTCATATAGTTATAGGATCTTAGTGCCTGTCTCAATCAAATTCAAATTTAACTCATAAGCTTGTATTTTAATTTGTAAATGAACTTACAAGGCTTCTCCTTTTAACATGGTTAGGAGAACAGAATTCTGCTCCTTTAGTAATCCGAGGATTCTTGAATCTTGCACTTGTATTTTTTTCCCTTCCAAAAAGATGGCTTGAAAGTAGTTCTTATAGAGCTGGTCAAAGTTGGTTAAACTTTTCTTATTTTTAATGATTATGTTTATTTTACTTTTTGAACTTCCCTATGTTTAATTTCCTGTTCCTTCTGAACTTTCTTTAGGCCTACTGTAATGTACTTTTGATTTCTTTATTCATAAGAACACTTTGAAGCACCCTTAGAGATGATGCCATATGTGATTATGTTCAATTTATGTGTGAAATAGAAGTGTGATCATGTTAAAATTATTTGGATTTTCTTTTTCCAGAATTCTCTGTTAGGGCCAAATAATCAATTTGGAAAGATGGAGATAACCAACGTTACGGAATATGAGGAAATAGCAAGGCAGAAGTTGCCAAAGATGGTTTTTGACTACTATGCATCAGGTGCAGAAGATCAGTGGACTCTCAAGGAGAATCGCAACGCATTCTCACGAATTTTGTGAGCTCATTCATTTTCCCATATGAATTATCTTTTAATTGATTTTGATTACATCAAATAGTTCATAGACATTATTAATCTTGTTGTCAATCATTACTATTGAAGCAATTCTTTAGTTGTTTGCTAATATTGATGTTTTTATCTCATGTTTTCCTCTTAAATAGGTTTCGACCTCGTATTCTTATTGATGTGAGCAAGATTGACATGACCACAAGTGTTTTGGGCTTCAAAATTTCTATGCCTATCATGGTTGCTCCAACAGCCATGCAAAAAATGGCTCACCCTGAAGGTATATGCTTCTATCCTCATGTTTTTGTTTTCATTACATGGAACTCATATAACAAAATCAAATGCACAAGTATGAACTTATTATTTTTTCTTTTTTGTGTATTCACTTGCATATGCATGTCTATCTGCATTTTTAGATTTCCCAGCAGGTGAAGAGATAAAAAGATGAGAGCATAAAACCCATAGTAACCATGATCTGGAAATGAATGTTGTATGATATGTGCCCAAAAATGACCTAATCGTAGAGCAGTAAAACTCGCTTATAGCTTTCTGTGCAGTTCTAGCATAGTAGCAAGAGTGCAATATGCCAAATGTACTTATAAACAACCCATCATTCAGAAGTTAGATCTTATGTTATTATTCTGATGATAACGAAATCATTTGCATTCTTTTCCTTTCTTTCCTCTTTTTCTATAACTAGCTATTGAACGTGGGAAGTGGAAAAATGTTTCTAACCTGGAATATGTATTTCATTGCAGGAGAATATGCAACAGCAAGGGCAGCTTCAGCAGCTGGCACAATTATGGTCTGATATTCTCATCTTTTGCATATATTGAAAATTAAAGAATTTATTTATTTATTTATGTATCAGAGCTCTAATTAGCAAACTTAATTATCCAGCTTTGCTTAGAGGCTTAGAGTTGCTAGAACTTTTTAGTGGTGTTCTTTTGTGCCTTATGAAGTTAATTTTGCATTTCAAAAAAAAGGAAAGTTAATCTTGTTTATCGGTTTCAGACATTATCTTCCTGGGCCACTTCCAGTGTAGAGGAGGTTGCTTCAACTGGGCCCGGCATTCGCTTTTTCCAGCTCTATGTAAGTTTGAGAAACCCGTTTTCTGTTTCTTGATAGTTTTTCTAGTGAAATTTCATTGAGCTTTACTTTTTGGTTTTTTCTGAAGTTAAACTGTTTCGACTATGAATTTTCTGATGATTACGATAGTAGTTTTGTAATAGCATTATCCTTGAGATTGGACTCATTGATGCCCTTCCATTTTCTGATGAATCAGGTGTACAAAGACAGGAATGTTGTTGCTCAGCTTGTGAGAAGAGCTGAAAGGGCTGGTTTCAAGGCAATTGCCCTCACTGTGGACACTCCAAGACTTGGTCGCAGAGAAGCTGATATCAAGAACAGGTGAACATCTATTTCAATATTATAAAAAGTTTTCACAATATCTATTCAAGTTTCTTTCTCGGTAATTAAGAACAAATTAAAGTCATTTTCTTTGCTATTTAATCAGAAATGCATAATTTTTCAACATATTACAGATTTACTTTGCCCCCATTTTTGACTTTGAAGAACTTTGAGGGCTTGGACCTTGGGAAAATGGACAAGGTGTGGATTATTAATTAAATTTATGATACTATTTTTCTGATATCATTTTGTCTTCTTGATTGGGGGTATATTAACTTTGCAGGCTGATGATTCTGGACTTGCTTCCTATGTTGCTGGTCAAATTGACCGAACTCTTAGCTGGAAGGTAAGATTCCATTAAAATATATTCACCATGGTTGAGCTAAGGACATAAAAACTCACCTTAAATTTCCTCTTTTGGTCATTTGGACAGGATGTGAAGTGGCTTCAGACAATTACATCATTGCCAATCCTGGTGAAGGGTGTCCTTACTGCTGAAGACGGTAAGAATCCTAAACAAATTTCCACCCTCCACTGTAATAGGGAGGGTCAAAAAAGCACGCGCGCACACAAATAAATAATGAAAATTCCTGAACTTTCTTCCGAGTTACGTCCTGCTAATTTTTACACTGCATTTTGTAATTGGTGCAGCAAGGCTAGCCGTCCAGCATGGAGCTGCAGGAATCATCGTCTCCAATCATGGAGCTCGCCAGCTTGATTATGTTCCTGCAACTATTATGGCTTTGGAAGAGGTACAAATCTTGGTTCTTGTAAAACTGTAGCATTCTATTTTTTTTTAAGTCACATATATCGGTATTATAATCTTTACTTTTTTCATTTGTACTGTTTCTTTTATTTCTTAAAAACAATTCTGGAATGCTTGCCTTTGCTTCTACTGAACTTTCCATTGTTCATAGTCCTGATGCAACTGAATTACAGGTTGTGAAAGCTGCTCAAGGCCGAGTTCCAGTATTCCTTGACGGTGGAGTTCGCCGTGGAACAGATGTTTTCAAGGCTTTGGCTTTAGGAGCATCTGGAATATTTGTAAGTTCACACCATCCTAAATAGTAAACCACAACTCTTAACTAATCAAATTTTGTCTATGAACTTATTTTGAATACATTGTATGAAATTTTTCAGATTGGAAGGCCAATTCCATACGCATTGGCAGCAGAAGGAGAAGCTGGAGTGAGGAAAGTACTGCAGATGCTTCGCGATGAATTTGAGCTAACTATGGCATTGAGTGGGTGCCGTTCCCTCAGGGAGATTACCCGTAACCACATTGTGACCGACTGGGACACTCCCCGGGCTGTGGCCAGGTTATAAGCTTAAGCTGTGTATCAGTTAGAATCCACCCACATATATATGAATTTGACGGGTTGATTGATCATATATTTCAAAGAATTTGAAACTTTTGTATTGCAATAATCAATAGTATTTCTATGAATGACCATAACTTTTTCTTGTATATCATTCTCTCTGTTTCTTTTTGATGCATACTTTAAGTAATTCATACCCACTTTTCCTGCTTTTAGACAATTAATTATTTTATTTTTGAGAGAAAAGATAATTAATAGTGGTTATTAATACTAATAATAATCAAATTTGGGAGATTTGTCAGAATCTTGACTCTGTATCATACAAGATTTAGCTTTAAGTTTTGCATTTCATGGGAATTTCACATTTCACACGTAACATGAGATAGACGATTTCACACTTATTCTTCAACTTTTGTTTATTTTTATCAATTTTCAGTCTACTTTTTAATTTAAACTTTGTTAGATGCCAAATATAAATAAGTTAACAGAGTGCTATTTAATTAGTCTTTTAACTTTTATAAAAGTGTAGAGATTGTAAGTTTCATTTCTCTACACTAGACATGGCCATGGCAGGCGACATGTGGTCGAATCGAAATCATAGAGATGGCGGTTCGGTTCAAGTTCAATCATTTTTTTATCCATGACCTATATTGATACGAAATCACCACCGATCATTTGAACCGCACTTTAGACTCGCCGGTTAGCCGCTCTATTTCATTTTAAAAAAAAATTAAAAATTTAAATCGATTGACCCGCCGATTCGGAGCTGTCAACCCGCCATAGCCTGGCGGTTAACTGGTCCGATGCAGGCATGCGATCCGGTCCCGATCCTCTGCCTCCCCTAACCGTGACCCGGCTGGCGACATCTACTCCACACTATATTATGTAGCCAATATTAGTGGGTAAAATACTAATAGATTTCAATCGACTCACCATAATCTATTATACTACCGAGGAATGTTTATTTTATTACTGATTGACTCTCTATTCTAATCGAATCACCATAAATAGTAATGTAACCTTAATTAACTCTTATCACTTCTATTAATCAACAAATTAATCAATAAAAGCACATAATGGTAATATACAAAAACCATGACAGGTATATATTAATAGCAGTATATCCTTTCAAGAGCATAAAGGATCAATTAATTAATTTCTAATTAATCAAATATAACTAATTAATAACGATTACATTACATATTAGGGTCAATTAATTAATGATTATAAGGATAAGTAGCTTGAATCCTATGGTTCCTTTTCTGAAGGAACCTTTGAATTGATCTTTTCATAGAAAGACCTGGAGCTGGAATTGGCTGAGATGCCAATGTTGGACTTGAACAAACTCTTTCTCCGGCCACCGTCTCGGGCGGTGTTGCTATAATTGGGCTTTTTAACTTTTCTTCCATTTGTCGATTTGCTAAAAACAATATTGCTCTTGCCTGTAATTGAAAATTAATCAATCAATAATTTTAAAATTTTTAAAGAAATTATTATTATTAATAAAACATAAAATAAGACATGAAGAACACGTGCATAAATGTAGTAATAATGTGGAGTCAAACAAACACCGCGTTTTGCTTTATTCAAAGGTCTGAATGTTCCTCGAAATACGCTAACCGAAAGCTTGTCTGCAAGATCGGTTTTATTTTCATTTTCCTTAAATTTAATTCATAATTTCTTAGGACAGAATATGAATTTTCTGGATTTATCTTCAAATGTTAGAACAATTTCCTTCCTTTTCTTCATATATTCTATAATATTAAAACCAGAAAATAAGGAAGAAGAAGAAGAAGATACATACTTGAAGCTCAGTGACATCACAAACACAAACTCTTCCATCATAAAAAATAGTTAGCTGTTGTTTCTGCTGTGGGCTTTCACTATTTTCCTTCTCCGATCTTAAAAAAAATAAATAATTAATTAATTAAAACTCCGATTAATTATAATATAGAAAAGAAGAAGGTTTAGAAGAAGAAAAAACAAAGAAGAAAAGAAACTCACCGGTCTTGGCGGTGGAGATGATCGGAATCGGAGAAAGGAAGAAGTCGGAGTTCAAGATTACAGTTCCTTCTCATATTTGATCAACTTAATTAATCAAACAATCAAGAACAGAGATTAAAAGAAGGGAAGATTGTTTAATTATAGTAATAATAATAATAATAAAATAAATTAAAAAAACATGAATTCATTTTAGAGAAGAATAGTGTATTTGTAGTTGAAACAGAAGGAAGGTATAATATATAAGGTAAGAGTAGTGCAGTGGGCAGAAAACAGGTGTCTCTTTTAAAATTATTAATTAATAAAGCTTAATTAAACACGTAATTAAGTTAATATAATTAGTAGGAACTTAATTAGGAAAGGTAGCCCGCGGATTTAAAGCAAACGTTATTTTTATTTTGCACGTGAAATTATTTTTTTTTCTATTTATTAATTTACCGAAAAATCTTTAACTAGCTTTTCTTAATTTGTTTCCTTCTTTTTATATGTCTATTCATGTGCTTTGGTCGACATTGATAAATAAATTAATTATTTGTATAATAATAAGAAAATTATATTTAACTTGTATAAATTAACTAATTATGGTATAACTTGTTTGATTATTTTCATTTCATAATTATAAATTTATTTTTAAGCAATTCTTAATATCCATTTATTAATTATTTTGTGGTTTTGATAATATAAATTGTTTAAATTTTTTAAGTATCTTAAATAAGAGTGGTATAGAAAAAATTATTAATTTATTATAAAATAAATATTTAAAATGAAAAATTAATAAAAATCAGTTAAGGTAGAACGGGATGAAAAAATGAGGTTGACGAATAGAGTGGTCACGGGTCGGGCCGGGTTCGGGTATCGGCCCGCCGGGCCACGGTTAGAAGGGTAGTAAAATCGGAACCGGCCCGGCGCTGATTAACTGGCGGTTCGGGTGCGGTTAACCGGTGGTTCAATTAAATGGTTCGGACGGTTAACCGACAGTTTATTTAAACAGTTTGGATGATTCAACAACGGTTCACGGTTCATTACGGTTACAGTTCGAAAAAACATTAAACCTGAACCGGCCTGCTGACCAACCGATTCCGGTCACGGTTCGACCAATTTCGGTTCAATGATGAGCAGTCTGGGCTAGGTTAGGCGGACCGAACAGGTCAACCTGGACCATTGCCATGTCTATGGACGAACATAACGTACAAAAACCAAAGAAGCCATTGATTTACAATTTAATAATAATAATAATAATAATAATAATAATAATAATAATAATAATAATAATAATAATAATAATAATATTTTTATGGATACATTTTTATAATTAAAAAAAATGTATTGGAAAAAAAGAAGGGAAAAGACAAAAAAGTATGTAGTTTGTATGTAGAATTGTTTGGAAATGTCCCCTTTCTAGTTGTGGTATACAAAATGCAGTGACTAACTACTAGCTAGTTGCCAAACGGAACCTTATTAAGTGTATATAGCCTTATTTATCCACTTAAGATACCTTTTTAAGGATCTAATTTGTACAAATTTCTATTAATACAAACTCTAATATAAGAATTACTCTTAATATAGAACCTAAACCCTACCCTTCCACGCTACTCTTTCTTGTTCTTAATAATTTCTATTTATTTGAATTTTTTTTTACATTATAATTGCAATAAGTTTTGAGATTACAAAATAAAATAAAATTGTAGACTAGATTTTAAAATTTAGCATATATTATATCAGTGGTGGAATCAGAAATTTACATAGAGCGATAACGACGATAAATAATGACAAATTTTGAGTTATACGACTGATTCGCTTTCCCTCATATTAAAATATTCTGAAATATTTAAATATTATAATAAAATTTAAGCATTTTTAATAACATATTATTCGAATAAAATTATGGGAATCAGAAAATTAATTGACTTTTTTTTTTATTATATAACTTATTCCTGAAATCATATCAATGAGAAGAACACTTTAAATTAGAAGGAAAAAAAAAATTAATTGAGGTTGGGTGATCGTATGGCATGTCTTGTACAACGCCAACCTTATAATTTTATTTTATTATATTATTATTATTATTATTATTATTATTATTATTATTATTATTATTATTATTAATAATTAATTAATTAATTAATTAATTAAAGGAAAAGGCGTTTGCAAGTTGGCCTTCGGTGACCTAACCATTACGCCTGTTTGCCTAAACAAATGAAACTAAAGCAACCTTTCTTCTATCAATTCTTCCATGTGACAAATGTTTTCTTTCTGTCTCTCCTTCGCTTTCTCGGATATAATTTATTCGGTTTTTATATGTTGTATTTGAAATAAAAACTCTAAGTATTACATGTGAGATTAGGGTTATACGAGGATTTTAAAGGGGTCGGATCGGGTCGAGTGACTATACGAGGAAGCTCCACCGTAGGCGATGTGACGATTATGTTGTGTGATACGGACTGAGGCCTAACAAATCTTAGCTTACACTTATAGTTTTTGTTGGGCAACATCTTGTAGATTGGAGTGACCAGCATTTTGAGAAATTTAAGTCTGATCCAAAACCCGTCATTACTACAGAATTATACGTAGTGTGTCAACTAATCTAAATTTAAAACGGACATTACTATTGAGAATGACAAATATCTTCTAACTAGATTTGTCGATTTTTTTTCTTTAACGGTTTTTGTATATTAATTAATGTTTATTTAATTTCAATAATTAATTAATGCAATTTGTTAAAAAAAAATAATGCTATTACTTTGATAAAAGGAATTCATTGTTTTATTAATAAAAAAACCAATAAATTACATTTAAATTACTAAAAAACATAAATCACGTGTAGATCACTAGTCAAGAATGCTAAATTTTATTTTAATACATTGCATAAAAAGTTATTAATTTTTTAATTAAATTTAACATTAATGTGTTACTTATGAGATAGTAATAAATAAAATAATCTCACCAAAGTGTTATATTAAAATAATTTAAAGTAAAAAGAGAATTATAATATAAATTATTGACTTAGAAATGATAATTGTTTTAAAATATTTTAAATTCTAAATTTATTAATGAATTTCAAAAAATTGTTTTTTTATTATTTTCATTCATTTTTTTCTAAATATAAATTATAAAATTCATTTTTATTTTATAATTTCATTTAACTATCCTATAATTGAAAAATAAATTATATTTATAATTCATTACAAAAAAAGTATATATTTATGATTTATTTGTTCCAAACACACTTAAATTTGTAGATCTTAATATAAACCAATTAAGAAATGTATAATTACATATAATGAAAGGAAGGATTATGGAAGATTTACAAGCCTTAATCTAACTAATTATACTATAAATCAATAATTAATATTTCATTAGAAAATGTTAATGATAATTAATTAAAAACATGAAAATTTTCCTCAACATTTATGGTTCAGCCTACAATTCGCCGTCTATTGATATTATAAGGATATGTAGTTTGGATCCGATGATTCCTCTTCTGAAGAAATCTTTGGAGCGATTTTTTCATCGATAAACCAGTTCCGGGACTAGAAACAGGCGAAACAACCGTCGGCGACGAAGGTTCCGGCGACGAACTTGTGCTTCTCGATTTATCCTCCATTTCTCTACTTGCTAACATCAGAATATTCCTAGCCTCAAATTCTGTAACATCACAAACGCAAATACTGCCATTGTAGAAAATAGTAATTGTTTGCTTCTGTTCTTCTTCTTCTGGTTTCGGGCTTTCATTCAAATCCTCAACACTATTAAATCACAAAAACAATTCAAAAAGTCAGAAATATTATTTTCAAACGAATTAATTTTGAGATTGAAGAAGAAAGACGAAGAGAGAGAGACTTACAAAGATCGGCGGTGGCGATTGTCGTCGGAATCGGAAAATGGAAAAAGCCGGAGTTCGAGATTACAGTCGTCGTTCTTCATGTTTGTAAACTGTGAGAAGAGAAGAAAGAGAATTGAATGAGAAATTGGATATAATGAAAGAAAATGGGGTTTGAATGGGATTTATAAATATGGGTGAACCGGTTTATATTTATCAAGTGGAGAAACGGGTGGGGGCCCAAACCCAATTATAAGCTCATTGACAGCCATTAACTACAAACACGTAACCCACAAGTATATTAATTTATGCATGTGCTAAATGTTTTTATTCTATTTTTTTAATTGCGGCGGGTAGGATAAGGTAACCCTTCTGTGTTCTTCTCCTTTTCGTACCACCGCCACCATATTTTCAAATTTAGGCTCAAAATATCAATTTTCTAAATTGATATTTCATTTTATTAAAAATGACGTATTAATTAATTTGTGTTGATTTTATAAAAAATATAAAAAATGAAAACAATAAATAAAATAAAAAGGCAAAAAAGATCACTTATTAAATTAAGGGAGTATAAATGAAAATATATTTATCTTTTTTTTTGCGTAAAATTGAATTATATTAAATTGAGCACGTGATTTAAAATCATATTATACTTGCTGTTATAGTCGACATCAATATCGACATTGTTTTATTTTTCTTCCTAAAACTTTAATTGTGATTTACTTATTTGCCTAACATTTTTGTTTTTTCTTTTTTTTATCTGTGTCCGTTACACTTTAATTTTTCTGTTCCATTGAAACAGCTAAAAAATCGAACTGAATTTTATAAAAACGCTAATTTTCAAATTAACATTGACATATAAAAAAACGTATTTACTTACTATAGAACTTAATTTTTCTCAAAAAAGCACAAGGAGACTTCATGGGAAATACAATGCACTTATAAGGCAGTTTCTTGAGAAGTCTCTTCTTGTTAGTTTGAAATTTCCAAGTATTTGCTTTTTTTTAGGCAAATTTTATTTTTTGGCTTTTTGAAAGAGAACTAATTTATTTATTTTTGCTTAATTAAAGCATAATATAATTCAATGTAGATTGTGGATTATGTTTAATATTTACATGATTGAATATTTATTTATATATGAATTATTTTTAATGTAACATGCTCAATAATAAATTTAAATTTCTTTATTGGACCTTGTTAATGTAACATGATCAAATTTTAATACAACACGAGAAAATATTTTCATTTATTTTATATTCAATGAAGTTACTTTTCATTTAAAAATTTCAATTTTATTAGTAATATCTCTATCTTTTTTTTTAATAATAAACTTTTGATAATTATTTTTTATTAATGTTAATCATCATTAATTGTTAATATTTATGTAGAGAATCATTACATTTTAAAAAAGAAACAAATGATCTAAAGAATCTTCGCAATATTTTTTGAAGTGGAGATTAAATTAAAAAAAAAATAATTATGGGTCTTAAAAAATTCTCACGTGGAAACCCGTCTACAAAAAGAAAATATTTTCTCGTGAAACAAACAGCCGATTCTTGGCTGTTGTGGGGTTTGGAAATGAAATGTCATATAAACTAAAATAGTGAATGGCCTACTTTCTTTATTGTTGGTATAAATATGGTAATTTCTAATCTTCATTGTTTATTAAACGTGATAAATATGTGCTCATTTTTCTCATGCTTGATGCTTGCAAATATATGGGATACGGAAAATGACTAATTCTTTTTAAAAATTTAATAAATATTAATAAATTTGCAGCATATGATTTATAAAATTGAAATATTTTTTTAAAACATTGGTTTTCGAATTTTTAAATTAAAAGTTCCGACAACATTGGTAAACATAATTATTATTATTATTTTTAACTTAAACTTAACACGTGGCGTATGAAATTAAAAGCTAATCCTACTTATTATGACTTTGGCAAAGCCATCGCCGTCAATTTAATTTAAACATTGATGGCTTCTTTCTTTCTTTTAATAATACTCATCGTATTGGTAAAACAACCAGCCGCTATCTGGCAAATTTTTTCCCATATAACGTTTCTAATTTTGATTCTGATATTCAACACTACAGTAGTTTTTGCACTCAATCTATAAAATCATGGCTGCATTGACATTAACAATTTGCTACACTACCACTATATCGCGAGAGCCGAAAGAGACCACCACTCTTAAAGTCAAACATGCCAAGCACACTCCAATACGTACAACTGATTTTATACCTCTTATCAACATGCTTAGTTGCTTTCTTCTCCACCCATTCTTCTCTCAAGATATCAATAGCCAATAACTAAGTCTCCCTACAGAGAAGGTCTAATTATGTATAGAAAACTATTTGATATTTACTCCTGTTTCAGAATATGATCATGTAGACGTGGCCACGGTCTGGGCCCGGCCACGGTTCGTGAGACATTCAAACCGTAACCGGCGGTTCGACGGCGGGTTAGGAATTGGCGGTTTAGGGCGGTAAAACCGGTGGTTCGAAGACGGTTTGGGGAGGTTAAACCGGCGGGTCGAAGACGGTTTGAGGCGGTTTATTCACGGTTCACAGGTTTTAACGAGTCCGGTTCCAAATTTACTCAAACCTAAACTAACTCGTCCTCCGGCCGGTTCAAGTTACGGTTCACGCGGGCTCAGTTTGCTAACGGTTCGGGCCGGTTCAAGCGGGCCGGCCGGGCTGAACCGGCCCATGTCCATGTCTATGATCATGTACCTCTATCAAAAAAAAAACCAATGATTTTCCATCACATCATTTAATACAAAAAGGTGCTCATATGGTTTTTGCAGAAAGATCAATAATTGCCAATTTAGCATTTAAATTGCTAATAAATTGATTTTGGATTAAAAACAGGAAGAAATCTGGTGTTCTGATGAATAATAGATACTTGCAATAGTGTTAATTCTGTACAGGAAAGGGGAATTCGAGTTTACCATTAGATCTCAAATCCAAGGCCACTTGGCATCTCTCCAATTGAACTGGCGTTCTCTGTGATTACTGACAGAACAAATTCCTGGGCATTGTTTATCCTGGTCCCTTGCAGGATCCTGTCTGCATTGAAGCTTTTGATCACGCGTTTGAGCTTCCTCTCTATATTTAGGATTACTATACCTCGGATGCTGTATAAATTGCACATTTTTCCACCAGAGTTTTAAAGCCTACATGATTTACATGGTAAGGATGAAAATATTCAATTTCAAGTCATGATTCCGAGGCAACTATTATTATAGATCAGGTGATAAGTTAAATAAAATAGAAGCTTAGAGTAGAGTCCTACAAACACTACAGTCAATAGTTATTCAGGCATACTTACATGCCAATATATCCACAATGCCACCTTATGAGGCATCAACCAGAAGAACAATGCATGATCAGACACCAAGGTTGAGGAGATTCTCTTAGCTTTTAATGTAGCTGAAAAATAGTTCCCGTGGTCAGGATGTTGGACTGAAATGAACACATATAAACTCTCCTCAGGTTCATTTGCTCTGATGCTCCAGTTACCACTCATATCCTGCAATTTTTCATCAATATTTTGAGAGTGAATTCTTTTTTCAGAATTACATATGAAACGAACTGAAATATGTAAAGATTATGCAGAGCTGTTACTTTCTGGTATGGGTTACTTATTATATCATTTGATCGTCTCAATCCTCAAATGTTAACGCTGCGATCACATATGTTTGAAGTTTAGGACCATTAGGTTACTATTAGCCTACATTTTTTGGCGTATCAATGACCTTTTTTAAGTCTCATGATCCTACAGCTCAAGAGTTACTGTAAAAACTAAAGAAGCTTCACTCATTATCTAAAGGCAAACAAATACAAGAATATTTTGAGTAGCTCTGCCAAAGACCTAAGTTTGGCACAGCACACTATGCTGCTGATGTGTTAAAACTCCTTGCATTACATATTAACAAAGGCTTTCAAATCAACAATTCACTAATAATATATCAAGTAACTTTTTTCAGAATGTGAATACATTATAGTTTGTCTTCAAATTATTAGCTAATTTCTTCCTTATTCCAAGTCAAGAGGTGAAATCTACACATTATTGGGCTCACAGCAGATCCTATCTTATTATGCTAAAATCATGAAGACTAAAGAATAGATATGATGCTCATAACTACTGAAAAAAACATCAACGTTTAGATGAAACCCAAAAGAACATAAGAAGAGACCACGGTTCACCAATTGGACTTCAAAATACAAAAAAAAAACAAAAAAAAAAAAACAAAATGTATTTACAGTTAATCATTTATCAGTAATATTATTGTGCTAAACAATAAACCAAAAACAAAAATCAAGAAATAATTTTTCAGTAATATTACTGCGCATGAGCAATAAACCAAAAAAACAAAAATCAGTAAATGATAACGAACTGTAAACTATGCAAAGGAAGTCCCAAATCATACCATAAAGGGGCTGACATGCAATGGCTTTGCTACTACGTCCAAGTTTGGATTGAAAACAAATGTGACTCGTTCTCCCCATGGTGTATTTGTTACCTATAACAATCAATAGAAAGGTCAGACAAAGTGCCTACTACTTAAAATAATTAAATCATCACTACACATTGAAATTTAAGGCACAATAAAGAAAGATAATTATGTAGTAATAATGTGCTAATTTGTAAGCCTGCAAATTTCAAAACACAATAGTGATCAAATATACTGTTGACCTCCTCTAATTGTCTAGGTATGAGAAAAAAGGGTGTAACTTCAATGATAAGTAAAAAGTCATCCACTTCCATGAGCAAGTTTGAGCTAGCTATTTCACAAGAATGGATGCACTAGCACATGTTCTGTGTTAGAACATGAATGGATGAATTTCATTGTTTCACTGTGTCATGACTCAACATTAATTTTCTTTTCCAGATTTTGAACAATCTTTAGTATTAGAAATAATAAAGCACAAATTTTCCAGTAAGGCTCATGATAGACCTAAGGGTCTAGATCAATTTACAAAATTCTCATCGAGTTGATGCAACCGACAAGTGGTGGACAGCCCTCAGCAAACTTATTTCAGACCTTGTTCAATTTAATATTAAGTAAAGAACAGGCAAGTTGAAGAGTCTTGAGAAATCTTTCATTCAATGGATTTACTCAATATGCTAATAATATTCAAGGGAAAATTCCAAAAATAAAATTATCTAATCATCAATGATACAACTTTTGATATTGTGCTACATGTTTGAATCTTGTGTATCTAACGCATGAAGGCCTCCCTTAAAAATGTATAGATAACATTTAAGAAGTAAATAAAAGTTCAAAGAACTGGATAACTGCAGGCAAGACTACAAAATCACCGAGTCATGACCATTCTGAACAGGACTAATTGAATTCTTTAGTTAAATACTAAAGCATACACTCTCCTTCTAGACAAGCAAAAGATTAACAAGGCATTGATTCAAGCTTCTGCATAATTTGTCAGTGAAGCAACTTCTGTTTGACTCCTGATTGAACTCAATGAGAGAATGGTTTAAAAGTTCAGCGACTTTGACAATAAATCGTTCATTACCAAAATTGGAGAGTAAAACAAATAATACATACCTCAGCAATGCACTTTTGCAAATGCCTAATGGAGCCTTCAAGATTATAGCAATAGTACAAACTCAGAGGATTCTGTTCATATCCCACACTGGGAGGTATTGTCAGGAGAAAACTGCGAAAGAACACAAAAATAAATAAATAAATCGACTTGGTAGGATAGGATACAGTTCTAGCTCAAATTTGAAATCACGGCTATACATGATCATATAGAAAAGGAATAAAACATCTTCAAAAGCAAAATTTTTATCTCTATTTAAAATCTGTCTTTCAAGAAATTAATCTGAACCAAGTTAATATATAATGTCATAAAATTGAGCTGTAGAAAAGAATCAACTAAAACAAATTCTAAGTTAGGTAAATATTAAGCTCAGATTTAGAATTATAATCCTTCATTTCAAATATCAATCTATCCATAATCATTCCAAGAAGTAAAACATTAATTTCAAATATCAATCTGTCCAAAATCATCCTAAGAAGTAAAACAAACTGCACAGTTCAACACAACAGAAGTGTATGTCCTTTTGATTAGAATATAGAATTGAACTCCTTCATTTCAAATATCAATCTAATCCAAAATCAGTCTAAGGAGTAAAACAAACTGCATAATTCAACACAACAACGGAATTGTATGTCCTTTAGATTAGAAAACACTTAATTTGATTGGGATATGTAATTCAAGCTTAATTATAAGGCAAATCTAGAAAGTTTAAGGAAATCAGAAACTACACTGGTCCAGTGGTCCCAGCTACTTTGCGTGCCTCATCGGCAGAGAGATGGTCAGGCGGCGTGCGGGAGGAGCAATCAAGGTCGAAAAGCGCATACCGAACAGAATAGCGAAATGAATGGCGGACGGGATGACGGCGCTCATGCCAAACAGTACCTTCGTAGAAAGAAACAGGCTCCGCGGCGGAAACATTGGAGGAAAGAGCATTATTAGAGCGGAAGAAGCGGAGGCGCGTGAGGAGAGTGCGAAAGAGGAGGAGCAGAGAAAGAGCGAGGGAACTGAAGAATGTGGAAATGATGGATAAGAGTAGATAAACTACTTCCATATTTCTGAGACAATTAATTCTTTTGGTTAGTTAAAGGCGCTTAAATTCTCGGTCCGAAAGTCGCGTTATTTTGGGCTTCCGGGTATGGATCTAACGACAATGAATGCCCATTAACTATCAATTTGATATGGTCCAGTAGAGTTGATCGGTAACCAACCAGTTGTCATGACCATTAACGAGCTGCTTGTTAGGGTTAGTCCAACCGTCCAATTGGGTTATCAAAAGAAAACAATACTCACGTGCTTTTTCACCTATAGTTTCTACTTTCATTATTCATCAGAGATCTCCATCTAACCTTCGAATAGATGTAATGACATAATTATCCTTAATGACTGACGTGGCTTAACAGTTGCAAATCACTTACGATTATCGCGATGTAGAGTAGCAAAACCCTTCATCAGGGAGAGGTGAAAATGGCGATGGAAACAATGCGGATTGTGGTCTGAGACTGAGAGCGAAAGTTTAAGCATCAAATAAATCGCCTTTTACACGTTAGCTCTTCTTCTGTTAAATTGTACTCCTCAGTTTCTCCGCCTTCTCTCATTTGCTTCCATCATTTTTTGTTTTATAAATTCTATCTTTCCTTTCAATCTTCTCATCTCTTCCTCATTTCCTCTCTTGAATCGCCAATCGTTGGCTTAGATTTTCGGTAATAGAGAGGAGAATAAGGCGTCAATGGCTACAATTTTCCAAGGATTAGGAGCTGCAACAGCTTTGACGGCGTCCAATTCCTTTGATTCGAAGAAATTGCAGCTTCCTGCTCGTAGATCCTTCTCAGGTTTGGTTTGATTTTGTTGCTGCTTAGAGACGAGATGTGAATTAAACTTGTTTAATCTGTTTTGTTCGGTGGTATTTAGATAGGAAAGCGAGCTTTCTCGTTGTCAGATCTGATGGAAGCGCGAACCTTAACTTAGGTTCTAATTCAGGAAGTCGAAGAGCAGAGCAATTGATTACCAATGCTGTTGCTGTAAATAACTACTTCTCTGACGATTATGTTTTTTCTACTTGTTATTGTAACTGATAGTGTCTTTTGTTTGCTTTCTTTGTTTAGACGAAGGCCGATAGTGCTGCAGCTTCAGCGGCTTCTAAATCCGGGTATGCTTGCATTCTTAGCTTACTTATAAATGTATAGCTTAATAATCATTTTGCCATGTTCTACTTGTTTTCTCTGCTGATTATAATTATTTCCTTTGCAAATATTTTGGATAAACCTATTTCAATCTGGTAGTGTTTTGGCTTGTGATCTTTTTTAGTGATTTGTTGATTACTGCATTGCAGTTTCTTGAATTATGAGCATAAAATTTTAGGCAGATTGAATGCGACTCTTTGTAGCATGATGATTATATTTGTTTGATGCAAGCAAATTGATTGTATTTGGAGCTGTAACTTAATAAGAATCTCATGATACTCCCATCCTCAGCTATATACTTGTGACTTTCTGACGTAGAGAAACTTAAACCGTGTCATATGATTGGGTGTAATAGAAGAGTGACAGAAGTTGTGTTTATGGCTTTGTATGATCTGAAAAGGAAAATTTAAGACAGTGCAAAGTATGTGCAAATTCTCAACAATCGCACCTTGCAAATTGTTTTTCAAATTTTTAACATGAAAGTTCGTTCCTTTCAAAATTTTAATGCCGAACCCTGTTTTGAAGTGATTGCTTTGTTTTGTAAATGAGATTGGTTTGTATAAAGCTTTAAGCTATATAATGCCACATTATACAGAACAACTTTGTACACACAAGATCAGTACTTTGTATATATAATGAAATTATGTATACATGCCTTGCCACACACAAGTGTTCACAACATTTTTTTGGTACTCTGACAAAAAAAAATTTACATTTCTTAGTATTCTAGACGCTTCTGTTTTGTCCGTCACATTGTTTTACATCATCACATGTGAAGTACTGAAGTACATCTGCATTTTTTCATCAGACATGAACTTTTACTTTTTGAGGCTCTAAGAGAAGGTTTGGAAGAAGAGATGGACAGAGATCCCAACGTTTGTGTCATGGGTGAAGATGTGGGTCATTATGGAGGTTCTTACAAGGTGACAAAAGGCCTGGCTACAAAATATGGGGATCTCAGAGTTCTTGACACCCCTATTGCTGAGAATGCCTTCACCGGTATGGGCATTGGTGCTGCCATGACTGGCTTGAGACCCATCGTTGAGGGTATGAACATGGGATTTCTCCTTCTAGCTTTCAACCAGATCTCAAACAATTGTGGCATGCTTCATTACACATCAGGTGGCCAATTTACAATACCAATAGTTATTCGTGGACCTGGCGGAGTAGGCCGGCAACTTGGAGCTGAACACTCACAACGTCTTGAATCATATTTTCAATCAATTCCTGGAATCCAAATGGTCGCATGCTCAACTCCTTACAATGCCAAAGGCTTGATGAAAGCTGCAATCCGAAGTGAGAACCCAGTTATCCTTTTTGAGCATGTCTTGCTTTACAACCTCAAAGAAAGAATCCCTGACGAAGAATATATCTGCAATCTTGAGGAAGCTGAGATGGTTAGGCCTGGAGAACATGTGACTATTTTAACCTACTCAAGGATGAGATATCATGTGATGCAAGCTGCCAAAACTTTAGTGAACAAGGGATATGATCCTGAAGTTATTGATATCAGATCACTTAAACCATTTGATCTTTACACAATTGGAAATTCAGTGAAGAAAACACACCGTGTATTAATTGTTGAGGAATGCATGAGGACTGGTGGCATTGGTGCTAGTTTGACGGCAGCTATAACTGAAAATTTCCATGACTATTTGGATGCTCCCATTGTATGCTTGTCGTCACAGGACGTCCCAACCCCATATGCTGGACCATTGGAAGAGTGGACAGTGGTTCAACCTGCCCAGATTGTGACAGCAGTTGAGCAGCTTTGCCAGTAGCTTCAGACTTACAGTAGTCGCATAAATAGACGTCTCCTTTGTGGTAGGTTTTTATGTTCCTCAATGACTGTGTTTTGCCTTTTTTAAGTCTTCTTTATTTCATATTTTATTAGCAATTTTGTGTGGTTAAAACTTTCAACTGTCCATGAAATTGAGGCCTTTCGAGCTTATTATTTGCAGTAACTTATGATAATGCAATGGTTTCAAGGTTTGTAAGTGAATTTATCATCTCTACTGTTAGGTTTGTCTATCAAGATAAACTATGTAACTCAAGCTAATTTGTTTTGGATATATTCAATAACTGAAAATTCAGCCATTTATATGTTTTATAATCTCTGTCCGTCTGTAATTCATTGAATCAGAACCTGTAATTATAAGAACCTATGAATCAGAACCTGTAATTATAAGAAAATACCGGTTTGGCTTTCTAGCCTTGGACAATACTAGGTAGGAACTTTACATAGTGAACAAGATAGTCTTCAAACTAGGAGGAGAACTAGGAAGGGATGGAAGTTTATGTTTCAAACCATCCCAGTGTCTCTTTCTACCCCTCCGGCGTAGTGTCACCAGCAGCGGCACAGCGACGTGGTTGGGTTGATACTCTGAGGGAGTTTAGTGGTGAGTGCTCGCTAAGCTTTCAGCTTTGTAGTTTGTTTGAAGGCAAACTAGCTGATTTATTCTTATGGGCGGATTTGCGGCTTTCACCTGTAAATGCAAACACACATAAAATTTGAATTGTGATGATGTTTTGTTAGGCAGCCATGGATGAATGAAGAGGGAAGAAGAGCAGGAGGGGAAGAGAGGAGGGATAGTTAGGGATTTTTCAAAAAAAAAATCCACATCAGCACCGCAAGGATGATGGTGGCGGACGTTACGTCGTCCATGGTGGCAAGTTTAACCCGCATGGGTCTAAGTTGGATGGCTTTTTTCTAATTGGGTCCCTCTAGTCTTTAGCCTCTTTCAATGTTGGACGAAATTTGAATTTTATATTGGTATATTCCAAATTTGTTGGAATTGTTTTCGGCATAAAGTTAAAACTGGGATAAAATTGAAAATACGTTCGAAATTCGTGTTGAAATTATTGAATGGACCCACCATCGTTATAAAGATTAATAAAATATGGAAAATTATTTTTCCATATAATTTTTACTATTTATATTTTCAATAAAATATAAGAATGATTGCATTAATTTTTTTGAGATAATTGGATTACTTATTTGATGTCGAAGATTATTCAATATAGTAAATAATTTATATTTAATTACAAATTATAAATTATTCAATATAGTAAATAATTTATATTTGAATTACAAATTATAATTGCATATAAACTTTTTTTATTCATTTTAACATTTATTCGTTATATTTAGTATATTCAATAGTTTTGTTAGTGCTAATTACAAAACAGTAATTTATCGTTCGATAAAAATAAATACGGTAAATTTTTTAAACTTCAGTATTTAGAACAATAATTCATTATTCAAGACAGTAATTTCTTAGTTTGAGTTTCATGTTCTTTTAGTTTCAAATTTTAAGCTAAATATATTCAAAAAATTGCTACTATATCATATTCAAAAAATAGTTTTTAGTTCTATTTAATCTCAAACGTCAATAATTCTAAAATTCTATAATTATTTTAATTTTGTGTCGAGAATTCATGATATGATAAGAAAGTGATTATTTTTTTTAATACATTTATTGTTAAATTTATATATTAATAATGAAAATAAAATTTATTCATTAATTATTATTTTTAAAATTTTTAATTTATAATCTCATAAATAATATTTTCAATTACTTCATATATATATATATATATATATATA
>CANUEY010500380.1:0-12442 GCA_948099555.1 Croton setiger | reverse complement strand
AATATACTCCAAATCATGGGTTTCTGTTTTCAAAACAAACTACATAATTCAAAATTAGATGAATTTTACATTTAGTAGATTTTATGAAATTCATTAATTTACATTCCATCGATTTATATGTTCACTAAATGATATTTATTTGTCAAATACCTCTCTTGCTCTCAACCTTGTTTGATGCTTATTGTTGAGTATCAATTGTCCCAGATGATGCTAGATGAATTAGAAGCAGGTGGAAAAGTGTATCCAGTTATTTTTAATCTTATATAGAAGAAGTTGTATGAACTAAATTACAATAGAAATGGATTTCAATGTTAAAAAATTAGAATTTAATTACAAATAAACCGTAACAATTTCGACAACCAACATGAACAAGAGAACAAAATCTTGCCTGAGGGGTCGACAACGTAGCATCAGCAGGGGGAATAAAAGGTACAGCATCTTATGGCGCCGAGTGCTGCCAAATACCAAAAGACAGCTAATCTCCACTTCAACATGCCTATATTACAAGCTTTGATTTAACGCACACAACACAGAAAATGGAAACAACCACATCACTATTCTTCTTCTTGCAGCTCCTTCTCCTTTCTTTCCTTAGCCAATCTTTAGTCTCATCATCGTTTACTTCAAGCTCTACTTTTCCAAATGAAGCTCTCCCAACAAAGTCAGGCTACCTCTCTGTCAGTCCCAACTCTAGTTCGGCCATTTTCTACACTTTCTATGAAGCTCAAAACTCGGGTTCGCCTCTTTCCGAAACTCCACTTGTTATTTGGCTCCAAGGAGGTCCTGGTTGCTCCTCCATGATCGGCAACTTCTTTGAGCTGGGTCCTTATCGCGTTGTCGAAACTCTCAGACAAAACATCAAAGACGTTACTGTTGAACGCAATTTAGGCTCTTGGAATCGCATTTTTGGCCTTATTTTCCTTGATAATCCAATTGGAGTTGGGTTTAGTATGGCTGCTACAGTCGAAGAGATACCCAAAGATCAACACGCTGTTGCTAAACATCTTTTTGCTGCGATCAGTGGATTTATCGCCTTAGATACAGTGTTCAAGAATCGTCCAATATATATCACAGGTGAGAGTTATGCAGGGAAGTACGTTCCGGCGATAGGGTATTATATTTTGAAGAAGAATACAAAACTGCCAGTTTCAAAACAATTGAATTTGAAAGGTGTGGCTATAGGTAATGGATTAACAGACCCAGAGACGCAAGTGAAAACTCATGCATTACATGCATATTACTCTGGGCTTACAAATGAGAGGCAAAAGTGGGAATTGGAGGAAGCTCAAGATAAGGTAGTGGAGTTGATAAAAATGGGAAACTGGAGTGGGGCGACACATGCAAGAAGTCATCTCTTAAATTTGTTGCAAAACATGACAGGGGTGGCTACCTTGTATGATTACACTAAAAAAGTTCCTCATAAGCTAGAACTTGTTACCAAATTCTTGCGGTCAGAGGAAGTGAAAAATGCTTTGGGTGCAAAGCAATCTATAACTTTTGATAAATGCAGTGACACGGTTTGGTCTGCATTTGAAGAAGATGTGATGAAAAGTGCCAAGTACATGGTGGAATTTTTAGTAAAGAATAGTAAAGTACTGTTATATCAAGGACATTTTGATTTGAGAGATGGTGTGGTTTCCACTGAAGCTTGGGTGAAGACAATGAAATGGGAAGATATTGGGAGGTTTTTGATGGCTGAAAGAAAAGTGTGGACAGTGAATGGAGACCTTGCTGGGTATGTGCAGAAGTGGGGAAGCTTGAGTCATGCTGTAGTGCTTGGGGCTGGACATCTAGTGCCTACAGACCAGCCAATAAATTCACAAGCTATGATAGAGAATTGGGTTTTGGACAAGGGCATCTTTGCTGATGATCCAAAGCATGATTTTGAATTGTAGGCTGTATTTAGAATGAGTTACTAGTAATTTCCATGAAAAATGTACTTTGAATTTGAGAGCAAAACAAATAAATGTTGCACATCCAATTATCCATCTTTTTATAATTCCACATTTAATCCTTCATATTTTCAATCTATCAAGAACGATTTCACTTATTAGGCTAGGATACTTATCAGAATCAAGTTTTTTCCCCTCAAGATTTAAGTATCTTACAAGCTGTAATAAATCAAACTCGGATTTCTGGACCAACCAAAAACATGACCAAACAACAATATAATCAATCAAAATGAGCAAATGATTATAATTTATCAAAGATTACGGAGAAAGAGAGCCTCAGATTAGCATTTTGGCACATTCCTCATAGCAGACAACAACCCATGTAGATAATAATCTACACGGAGCGCAAATATTGTTGCTGCCGCTCATGCCCAAATGTTCTCTTCATCGGCGATTGTAACAGCAATTCTATCGTTTGAATAAATTATATATGAGGGTAGAATGAATATGTTATGGCGTTTGGAGGCGGGTTTGTGAAAAGAGGCAGACAGGCAAGAGAAAGCGAGAAAGATTTGCTAAAGAAGCAAAAATCCTCGCTTTCACTTATACCCACCAAGCACAAAACCGTACTATGATGCCATTGGATTTGATTTCTGGGACTGATAAAGCAGAGCATCCGATAGAAAACCTACCGGTTTTTGAGAGCCATTGATTTATGCTACTCTCCCCTTTATGCCCAGCCCCAAATTTGCATCTGCTCTCGAGGTGAGCAACTAGGGAATGGATGAAGGTCTAAACGCCGCGACTACCACTAAACACTTTCAGGTTGAGACTCGTTCCTGATTTACTGCCTCTGTGAGCCAAACCCTGAGACGATCGTTATATATCTTAACCTAGTAGCAACTAGTAAGGAAGGAGATAGGCACGAGACACGAGCTTATGCACGTGCTTAAACAATCTGACCTCATGTGGGCCGCAGTCCGTTTGTTAACTGGGCTTTACGAACTTCTCTCCCGCCTGCCCAATCTTTGTTATCGGACAAGCTCTTCCTGTTCTGTTCTACGCACGCTCCCTCCACTAAACGAAGCATGAGGTTGTTCTACTTAGATGTGGCAATGGGCCGGATTAGTTCACTGGGCCCGCCCTGTAAAAAAAACCGGCCCAGCTCCGAACTGTAACCGTTTGGTCGCGGTTCAACTGTAACCGCTATGAACCGTAAATTATTTTCAAATCGCCAACCATTAATTAAACCGTATAAACCGTCTAATTGAACCGTAAATTAATCTCGACCCGCCAGTTAACCGGAGCGGGCCGGGTCAGATTCATTTCCCCAATCTGCGGCCCGGCCGTGGCCACCTCTAGATCTACTGAACACAACACAAGGTTCCATTTCCTTTCGCTTAACCTCTTTGATTTTTCTATTTCAATGTGAATTTGAAAAGCAAAAGGAAATAAGAAGCATTTGATCGGCTCAACTGGATTTCAATTGCATACTTTTTCAATTTTTGGCTTTTGCAGGTTAAGATGGCGCATGTTGTTCACTAGGAATGTTCTACTCATGTTGTGAGTTTGTTTCAGTTTCGTATGGCACTGATGCTCGCGGCAACACAGGTAACGCATCTATATGTTCTTTCGAGCTTTTTTAGTTGCTTATTTCCCTTGAGGATTTGTTTTATTCTCACATTAAAGCAATTTGTGGTTCGTGTTCTACTTCTATTATGAATTGCTTTTCGAACTTGAAATTTTATTGTAATATTGCAATTTTACTTGTTTGAACGTAGGAGATATACGGCACTCTCAATTTTGCTTGATACTGCTTTAGTTATTCCAGATTTTGATATTGTTTGTGCGAGTGATATTGATCAGAATTCAGAAGAACTCACATTGTTTACTTCTGTCACTAGTATGAATAGATGTCCATAGGCGAGGAGAGTACATCTGTTACAAGGTGAGGATAGGGATGTTATTATCACATTATCACGCCCCTGAAATCTTAATCTGGTGATGGTTGAATAGTGGTTTTCATTGAGGTGTATCTTGTCCCATAGACTGCTTTAGTAGGAATTGATGGAAATATACCTTTCTTGTTGTGCTCTGTTGCTCCCCTTATCATGGAAGGAGTGGTAGTCCATATCTTTCATTTAGCATGAACAATTAGGTTCCTGCAAAGTAAGGCCACTGTGAAGCGGTGGAAGTAGGTTAATAGAATTTCCTCAAAGGACTGATTGGAGATAAGTCATTTTCAGCGGCAGCAGTTCTTGTTATCTTGTGTTCCACCTTAGTTGGAGATTTTGTGACCGTCAGTTGCTTTCTGGAGATGAGTATCTCCCTTATAATACAGAAGGCACATTCACTTAGTCTTTGGGTTCTTAACATCATAGGCCAAGTCTGTCTCTTTGTAATGGTGTATTCCAAGCTGTTTGATTTGGATATGAGAAGACTATCTTCTAACTTAGCATATATGGTTACATCTCTGTATTTCTTTCTTGTTCATGGTTTTTGTGCATTATTGCTTACTCTTGTAATATTTCAATTAAGCCTATTAACTAAGACGGGGAAAGGTTCTATTCCAGTGTCATTGTGGGAAACAATTGAGAAGAGTAATTCTCTTCAAATTTGAAAGAGGACAAAATGTTTTGAGTCGAAGAATGAGGTACTTATGGTTTTATTTTATTTCTTGTTAAAAGAATTCCAATGGTAGCTATTTCAATTTAAGATGAAATGAGTTTATTTCTTGCAGGTCCTCTAATATCTTATTGAACATATCGAGACTGTCTTCTCGTTCCAAACATATGTTTGCGGAAAAGTTGATGGGTAAAGTTCACAAGTATGGTGTGCGAAGCATCTCAGATCAACCAAAGATGCTTAATAAGGTAAAATTTGAAACTTTGTAAAGAATAAGAGGTTAATTCATTTTCATGTTGCAGGTGCTCTCAAGGATTGCTTTACCTGAATGCTTTCTTATAGGTATCAGTGTTGAAGGATTTTGATGGTTTTAATGATTTAATTGAGAATGGAATGGCTGAAAGGAAATCTGGTCAGTATCCCAAAGATCCTGTGGACGAGTTTGATGCCTCCTTAACATGTAAACAATTTCCTTCTATTGTCTTGGGTAGTTCTCTTCCCGTGGAATTATATGATGAGACTACACTGCAGTCTGAAATGAGGAGCCTTTTTGCTGCTGAAGCTTACAAAGAGTTGTCCTCAGACTCTATGTCTGTGAAATTGACTGATCCAGATGGTTTTTATGAGCAGTGGACTTCTACAGACACTTCTCCAAGCGAAAAATCTTACACACCACAAGAACAAGGCAGTGAAACCACATATTTGATTAGTGAACCAATTGAAGAAAAAGCATATCCACAGAAAGATTTAGTAGGTAAAAACATGTGTGATGTGCCTATGTGTTCAGAGAACATGAAAAAATTGAATCATGAAGTAAACTTGGAGGAATTCTCATTCAGAGCAGTGCCTAAATCTCAAGAGTCTAAACCACTACAGAATGCTGTTTTTCTTGATGCATCTATCAGTTGCATACCAGGATTAACCAAGAGACAGTGCGAACAACTGGAAAGCTGTGGTTTTCACACGGTATGCCTGTTGTGTGACTATTAAAGATGTGCAGATTCCTTTTTGGTTCTTATAATTGAATTATGGATATGCTCTGCTCTTCTTGTCACTGGACAGTTACGGAAACTGCTGAACCATTTCCCTAGAACCTATGCTGATTTGCGAAATGCGCAAGTTGGAATTGATGATGGACAGTACTTGATTTCTGTTGGGAAAATTTTATCTTCCAGGTATTTGATGTCCTGTAAAATTTATAGTTACATTCTCTTTTTCTCAGAGAAGGAAAGATTAAATAAAGGCTTTGCAGAGTCTTATTGATAAAGGGGGCTATGGCAAACAGAGTACTGTTCTGTAGCTTTTATTTTTGCTTCATCTCTAAGCTAAATGACTGAGGGAGGTTCCATTATCCTATTTATCCCTATTGAACCATATTGGGGTGGGGTTTGAACTTGAGACATAATATATCACCAGCTTTAATTGTTGGTAATTTCCTTTGGGGACTGTCTAAATTTTGCTCTGGATAATATCTTCTAAACATGCTTTTGGATAATTGGAACTGCATCAAGTTATTACAAGTATTGTTCTTTCTGGAAGCAATAATCTTCCTGAGGCAAGAATTACTTATCAATATTTTTTGGTATGGGTTATACATACAATTACAACTTAATTGAGGTAGTGCAATATTTCTGCTCGTAAAAGGGAGGGGTAGGGATGCTGCATGGGTTACTCTTACATCCTTGATAAATTATTCAACTTTTGGATTGGTGCAATGCATTTAAAATACTGTTGCCTGAGATTGTGGTAAAGATATAAACTGAAATTTTGAAATAAAAGGGTGAAAAGATTAGTGTGTCAACACTTCCAGCCTTGGCTTATGAATTTTCTAGTGGTGAAACTTATTGTGACTTATGTTTTGATTTGCAAATATCTCAAACTGATTTTCCAGGAATTTCATGCTACTTAAAGTTTTCCTGGGACTGCATTGTATGACATTTAGGTCTTGGCTCACTACTATTTTGTTTTGAGAGCCATTTCTTTATTAATCTATTTTTTCCTGCTATAGAACATTCTTGTAGAATGTGTATTTGAGCATGCAGTAACCTTCTTTCTAACCAATCTTAAGTAGAAGTGTTTTGACATTGATATATATTTGTTTTATTTTGTTATAGGGGAGTTAGAGCCAGTTATTCTTTTTCATTTCTTGAGGTGGTTGTGGGTTGTGAGGTTGCAGATGAACCTCAACATATTGCTGATGGTATTGATACCAGTGGAAAGAGAACCATATACTTGCATCTGAAGAAATATTTTCGGGGCTTGCGTTTTACTAGTCAACCCTTTCTGAGAATGCTTGAAAAGAAGCATAACATGGGAGATTTTGTTTGTGTTAGCGGTAAAGTGAGTTGGTTTTCTCCATTTTTGCTCTTTGATGTGCGAAGATTAATCATATTAGAGCTATTTAGAATGGTTGAAGGAAATTTCAAAATAAACTGAAATGATAACTAAAATTTGTGACTTTTGCAAACTGAAATTGAATTATTTGAGTTATAAACTGAACTGAACTATACTAAATTAAAAGGATCAGGCTTGGTTTGCTTTGGTTTGTACTTTATAAAAATGGTTTGCACATAATATATTGATTTCAAATAACGAATTACAATTCAAACTCCATAGTATTTATAAGTTTAAAAACTAAACGTAAAATATCAAGTGCAACAATTTGAGGTGGAGTCTCTAGGAGTTCTCTGTACTGTTTCAACACTACAATCAGAAAAAATACTCCAATGAATCAGCTTATAGTGGACCCTCTTTTTCCTTGCATGGAAAGAGAAAAATTGACGGGCTATATTCTCTCTCGCTCTCTAGATATATGTGTGCGCGCATGCTTGCATGTGTGCTTGAGTTTATGGTTTGGTGTAGCAGTTTAAGCTGAATAATGAACGCCCCTAATTGGAGCAGATTTGCAGCTTGACCTAGGATAATTCTTTCAAAATATTTCTTGCTTATTTTGGATCCCATTGCCATTCAACTTGCAGCACTATCAATGTAATATACATATTGAATGGTTGTTTGTTTTCTTAATAGGACATCTAGATAACATAATGGATATTGTATTATCTATACTGGCTTTGCTGATGTCATTTCTAACATGATTATGTGTAGTTTTCTTTGTGTAGTTTTAGTTTCTATATTACTGCATAGTTTTGTTGAGGATTTCAAGACTTGGTGATTGATTTTTTTTTTTTTTTTAATCTCAATGTAGGTTAAGACAATGAGCAGTAAAGGTCATTATGAAATGACGGAGTACAATATTGATGTCCTAAAGGATGAAGAAGGTTCATATATTCGTTTGGAAGAGAGGCCATATCCTATATACCCTTCAAAAGGAGGCTTGAATCCTACTTTCCTCAGAAATGTTATTGCAAGGTTTGTGAGTCATTCGTTCCATTAGTTTCGGCTTGGTGTATGCAGGCATCTATTCAGAATTTCTTAGTGCGGCTTGAGATGTTGACTTGATTCTGTCAAGCTTGATGCTATCTTGTAAAGATATTCTGGGATATATTATTGATTTTTACATTTACTTTGACTTGGTTTCTTTTATTATTTTGAAACATGGATTTTGGAAAATTTGATGTAGACATTCTTTTATGTCTTTCAGTGCTGTTCAAGCCATGGCTCCCGGTGTTGATCCTATTCCAAAAGAAATCACTAAGGACTTTGGGCTTTTAGATCTTTACGATGTAAGGACTTCATGATCCATGGACTCTATTATCTATCATTTGATTGTGCATTTCAATTTCCCCTTGAGCTGTTTTTTCCACTTCTCTAATTTGATTTAAAGATCCAAGTTATCCTTTGTCTGATTCTTCAGGCTTTTGGTTATATCCTCTTTTGCTGACTGAATAATTATAAATTATGATCATACAATGAAAGTTATAAACAGCTTATTTTCTCAGGGCTACTGAATACTTTGTGCATGCAGCATATCTTTGTAAAACTTACATTTTATTATTAAAAATGCAGGCATATATTGGGATTCATCAACCGAAGAATTTGGAGGAGGCTGATTCAGCTCGCAGAAGGCTTATCTTTGATGAGTTCTTTTACCTACAGGTACAAAATTGCACTTTGTTAAGAATATTTTTCACTAGAAAAATAATCTGTTTTATATTACAATGTACTTTTGGTACTTTTGGTTGTCTGCATGACATCTCTTTATATTTTTGCCACTTCATTGATTGATATCATATCAAAACTGAAAAACATATCAGATTCTTGTTTTGCTGGCCTTTTATTGTTTTTTCTTCCAGAGATACTGTGCTAGGTCATGGTAATTTTTTTTCATTGGTAGTTCAGGGAAGCAACCGAGCAGTGTTTATTTTATTTTATGTTGGTAATGGCTGTAAACAGCCATTCCAATGCTTATCCAACTCATCCCTCAATGCTTACACACATTCAGGTTTTAGATTTTGCTTCATTTCCCCCCTTAGGCTTTATACATAAATAACAAGTTCAAAAACTATTTTAAACTAATAAATCATTGTATAACATAGCTTTATTTTTTATAAGGATTATGCACGTCAAAAGTGTTAGTATTCAGGATTTTCATAGATATTTCCTTTGCAATCTTGCTGCACTTTTCCATTTATAGAAATTGAAAATAAGATCATAGCAGATCTACTCTAACCAGAATTTTGACTGTGATAACATCATATTTATGTGTTCATCGACTGGATGAGAGTCTCTTAAGGTTCATATCAGCTGTAGTTGAAGGCCAGCAAAGGTTATTCTGTGTAAATAATGCTCAAAAGCTGCTTGGAATCAATGAAACACTTGTCTTTTTTTTTTTTTTTTTTTTGCTTCTTTTCTTGAAAACCCTTCGAAGGTAGTTATATTACTTATGTTGACTGTGCAGTTGGGACGCTTATTCCAAATGCTTGAAGGTCTTGGTACACGAATGGAGAAAGATGTATTACTTGACAAGTACAGAAAACCTGAACTAAATGCTCACTATATGGAGGATTGGTCCAGCCTCACCAAAAAATTTTTGCAGACTCTTCCGTATTCCCTTACTTCTAGTCAGCTAAGTGCTGTTTCAGAGATTATATGGGATCTAAAGAGACCGTTTCCTATGAACCGGCTTTTGCAGGTTGTGGATTGTACATCCATTCTCAGATTGCTTAATTATCAACAGTAAACTGTTTGTTTATATTTGACTTTTATGTTCAAACTGAGAACTTAAAAATCAATCTCTGAGTTTATCTAGATACATTCTTCTTCTTGAGCAATTTGACTTCATTCACATACGAGTAAAAATGGAATTGTGTGAAGTAACTATGACTTGCTGGTTTCATTTAATGTATGATCAATCAGCATGGGCTTCAAAAGTGGCATTTTATTATGCCTGTTCCTGTTATTAACAAGTAAAGGTTTCAAATCATAGTTACGTTATGTGCACAAAACTATATTACATAAATAATTAAATAGTACTTGGGTGTTGGGGGATTTTTTATAAATGAAATTTTGGATATGCCTTTTCTTTCTTCAATGAAACTGATTGCAGGGGACAAATGACTGATACTACCTATTATCTAGTCTTCAAAACTTTCAATTAAAGAAACAAACAACAGAATAAGTCATTGGATATTAGATTCTTTGGTTAAATTTTTGGCATGTGCATGTGATGAAAAATATTAGTCCTAAATGAACTTAAGACGTGTAATTTTGCATATGATGAAATTGCATTAGAAAAAGTTCAATTGCTAAAATTTTTGATACTTGTTTCAGGGTGATGTTGGTTGTGGGAAAACAGTGGTGGCTTTTATGGCATGTATGGAAGTTATTGGCTCTGGTTATCAGGTCGGTCCATTCATAATATTGTGTTCAACAGTTGAGGGAGAGTTTTATTATAACCGTAGCTTTCCCAACATTCTATTAGAGCTTAATAACTTTGGCATTTCTTTGTTTTCGTTTGTTGCATACATGTGATGTTTACATAATTGTTGTTCTCTTGTTGACACACTTTTACTTCTTTTTATCTCCTTCGGGTTCATATATAATGGTTATTTATGGTTGAATTCTCTATACATAGGCAGCTTTCATGGTTCCAACTGAGTTGCTCGCAGTCCAGCATTATGAGCACTTGCTTAATTTGCTAGAGTCTATGGAGGAGAACAACTCCAAGCCTACGATCGCTCTGCTAACTGGTTCAACACCATTGAAACAATCACGAATGATTCGTAAGGCATGTATATTATTTAAGTATTTTGCTTTGTTGTTGACAAGAATCATTGAGTCTTTGCCTACTGTTGCTAACTGGTTCAACACCATTAAAAGAATCGCGTATGATTTGTAAAGCATGTATTTTACCAAGAATTTTTCTATGTTGTTTAAGGATGTTTTAGATTAAGTATTTCCCTTTTTCTTGATTGGATGACAGGAGCTCCAAAATGGAGACCTCTCCATGGTCATTGGTACCCATAGCTTAATATCTCAGAATGTAGAATTCTCTGCTTTACGTATAGCAGTGGTGGATGAACAACACCGGTTTGGTGTGATCCAGAGAGGCAGGTTCAACAGTAAGGTTGTTTTGTTTGCTCTACTTAACTCAGCATGACAACATTTTATGTCGTCCAGTATTTTATTTCTGGCTAATGCAAGCATGCTTAATTTTCTTCTGGTTATCCTCTGCTGGATTTCCTGCTCGTCAATTTAACAAATATACAAAACCAAGTCCATGATGATTTTATGTTTTTATTGTTTGGATTTTGGATTAATATTTTATTCATAATATCTTTTGGAGTACTGCTTCCTGCCAAAAGTTTTAGATATACTTAATTCTTTCTAAACCCCCAAAGTAGTTTGTAATTCTAGTTTTGGGTTTGTTATTCTCCCTGAAGGTGGAAAGTCTCCTTTTGTTGATTTGTTTCTTTCTTGCATTTAGCTCTTATTCACAAATTCATCTTCTAGTTGGCTTTCTAGTTTGGAGTATAGTGGTTGTTATAATTGTTGGGGAGTTAAGTGAGCAAACATCTGTATAACTGATTTGTTTGTCATGTAAGAAGTGAGGTGTTTTGCGACTGTATCTTTGTAGTGGGATATCTGAAACGGTTTAAAGAAAATAAACAGTAAAGATACGAAAAAACTCATGGCTCAAGAGTTGTTGGTTTTTGGTGACTGATCACTGGAAGTCTTTCTTGTGGTGGTTGTGAATCCTGATGTTCAGATGAATTTTGATTAAGAGGTGTCTCTGTTGAAAGGTTGGAGGATTTAATATTGGGAGGTTTACTCTGATTCAAGTTGAAGAATAGTTAATAACTAAATATGAATAATGTCCTTTTTCATTTATCATTTGTCACAAATATACTCAATATATGCTTCTTTAATATATTGCACGGGCCTATTTGGGATCACCGTTTTTGCCTTTCAGGATAATGGATATTGGCCAACTTTTTGGGGTTTTGAAAATAGTGGAGGTCTGATAGTAATGGATGACTAGCTGGAGTATACAATCTAATTGAATAATTCACTATAGCTTTGTGGCGAAACTGCTGATAAATGATTCTCACATAGGGGATTTGGGTTTATGCAACAAAGTGGCATTAATTGGAACACAAGTATTATATGCATCCAAAAGTTGTTTGTGATGCTCACCCAGAAAAATCTGATAACTTGACTTAGAATTAGCTTCTAGAGTTGTTCATTCTGTTAATCCACATCAAAGCTATTTCTGTCATTTCATTCTTAGCCAGAGTTAAATTAATGCTGGGACAATCACAAGTTTTGGTTTCTGTCTCTTTCTGCTTTTATTTTGTATAATAATTGATTGAGACATCTGTTCGCTGCAGTTATATTGTAGTTCTTTAAGTTCAAGAATGGCAGCAACCAGTAGTTCTGATGGGTCCTCAAATGGCGATGACTACATGGCACCCCATATACTTGCTATGTCAGGCACTCCCATCCCAAGGACACTTGCTTTGGCA
>CANUEY010500350.1:0-25491 GCA_948099555.1 Croton setiger | reverse complement strand
TTGTCAATAACAAACGCCTCTAAAAGTTTCAACAACGTCCTGAAAGGGGTCCGTCACTTCCCGATCAGAGCTTTGGTTGAATCATCTTTGGAGAAGACGGTTGCAATTTTCCAGCGAGACTTAGCGAAGATAGAAAGATGTCAAACTGTGCTTGCTCCGGTCCCAATGCAACAATTTATCAGATACAGACATCGTTCTAGAGCACATACTGTCATTTGTTGGAATCAAAATATGGGGATATACAAAGTGGTTACTGGAAGTGACAATATACAGATTGTGCAATACGGAATTCAAAATTGCAGTTGCGGAAAATGGCAGACGTTTAGAATTCCATGTTCACATGCAGTTGCCGTAGCTTCATTCAGAGGTGAGGATGCCTCACGACTTGTTGATAACTTCTATACATTGGAAGGGTGGCTTGCGCAATTTTCTGGAAATTTTTTCCCTGTGCTCGGTACAGAATCATGGCCTCAACTAGATTGGATACTACGTCCGGATGATTGTAGAATAATTCACCATGACGGACCAGGTCGAAGAAGGGTTAATCGAATGAAAGGGGCGATGGATTATATCAGAAGGCAAACGCGTCAAGGGTCTGTTTGCAGCCGATGTAGGAATCTAGGACATAACGTACGATCGTGTCCAATTTCTCATCCTCCATCTCATAGAGCTCAAATTTAAATTTATTAATTAATTATATTTTATAAAATTAAATAATTTATTACTAATATTGTATGAAATTTATTATACATTTATAAAAATAATATTTTGTTTATTAAGTTATTAATTTTTAAATATATTATTAAAATTTAAATTACATCAAATTATTAACTAAATATATTAATTAAAATTTAAATTAAGCCCTAAATATTATTAATCGTGTTTATTGATTAACTAACTTTCTTTAATTTTTTTATCATTAATTATATTAACTTCAACCTATTAATAAATTATTTAATTACATTAATTAATACTTATTACTAATTTAAATAATTAAATTTATTAAATAATTTAATAAAATAATTAATTATTACTAATTATATTCATAATAATTTGTTATTAATAAATTTAATTTTTTATTATTACAAATTAAAAACGTGTATAAATCCTCCTGTGAAAAATAAAAATGAAAATGGGGGACCAATTTTTTGGATTTTTATTGTGAAAATGAAGTGGAAGACCACATTTTGCTTTCAAACGAAACCTCACTTTCGCATGATGAACTTGCAAAAGTTCAACTTGCAAAAGTCCACTTTTGCAAGTTTATCTTGCGAAAGTGAATTAAATTTTACACGTGGCGGCCTCTAATTGCTGAATTATTTTAATTTCCTCTTAACCATTAATTAATCACCTTCATTAACATAGTTTTACAAGTTTAACTTGCGAAAGTGTTCTTTTTTCGCGTAACTAACTGGCGAAACTCCCTCTTTCGCAAGATGAACTTGCGAAAGAAGTATAGTATGTCCACATTTTAAATTTCGTTATTTTTTTGATAAATAATCCTTGGAGAAGAGCTATTGTAATTTGGCATGAATTGCTGCAAAGGATTACCAGTAGGTCTTTAAAGGATTGCTTTTAGATAGATTTGATTACTTTGATATTAGGACAGTGATGTGAGACGCCAATTGGATATGAACAGATTCTGGTGGGAATTACAATGAATATATTAGGAATTTCTTTACCTGTAGGCTTAGTCAATTCCTATTTTGTAACAATTATTTGAATTAATCTATAACATATCTAAAAATACGAATGCTTAAACACTCATACAGTTAAATTTAGTTGATTACTATTTTATAGTTGATCCAAGATTTTAATTTTCTTAGGAAATTTAGTTGATTTTAAATTTTTATGCTGATTTTTAGTGTTGTTGGACCCAGCCCAATCTGGTCAGTTCGCTCAGGTGGACCTCGAGCCAGAGTTTAAGGTGGGTGGATTTCTTAAATGGCCTAAAGAATAAAAAGATTCGGGATTTTTGAAAAATCCGGGTTGACCCGGACCAGTTCAGTTTGATAGGGTCAATTGAGTTAGCACCTGCTAAAATTCTGTCATTTTTATTTTTATTTTTTAGCTATTCTTATTTTAGCCATTATTCTTAAATTCTTTTCTATCGCTCCACCAAACATTCTCACCTTTAGCCCTTCATTTTCTATAGTCCGCCTAACTTATTACATCCACAATATTTACATAATATTAATGAAAATGATAATTTTATTTTAAAAAAGAGAAATGAAATATCATAAAGGAACACGGTGTTGGCTGAAAATGAAAATTGGACCATTTTTTTTAGAAGAAGAGTGTGTTTTCAATACCGCTTTTATTTTTATTTATTTTAAATTCTTAATATTTATTTTAACTTTGGATATATATGTCTAGGAATGATAAAAAAAATACAAAATTTTTCAATCCTATGTAAATATATAAAAATTTATCTATTTTTAAAATGAAAAAAATAAAAAATAAGAAAAAAAAAAACGTTGGTCCCTGACCCTTATAGGCTGCCAGGTTACTGACCGGGCAGACAATATTGCTGATTTTAATTTGGGTAGGAAATATATTTGATTTTAAAATCCTTAGTTGAACAAGTTAAAAAGGCATATTCATCATGTTGACTAACGGAAAAAAGAATAGTGATTGATGAAACTGCCCACTGCCAAAGCAATTCTTCCATTGACTCTGCTGTTTGTCCTAACTGAGACCCTATTCTAAGTTGATGGTCAGCTAATAGTACAAGGGGAACAATATTTGAGGCCGGTTTGGCCCGATCTTTGTTCCCTTCATCTTTTGAAATTTGGAGCATTTCTCCGAGTGGAAAGCGAGCATTAACACGATCAAGGCTTAGGTTATCCGCTGGATTAGTTTTGGGTAGAGGGACTTCTTGATTTGTCTGGTTGGATGTAGACATGTTGTCGGGGGAGGGAGAGATTCAAAAGCCTGGTTATGGTAAACCATAAATGGTGTTGGTTAACAATTGATTTTTTAAGAATTCAGCTTAATGGGAGTTCAAAACCAAACTCATCGTACTAATGTTATTTTAGAAATTAGACTAATAAATGTTGTTTATCATTAATGAGAGGGAAGTCATCTATTTATTTATACTGGTTATAGCGGGGTGGGCCACTAGAGTTTATTTTTAAATATAATTAGAATTTAACCTGTACGATTTGCGGTTAGACCGAATTAAAATAAACTTTGAATTATTTGATTTATTAAATTTTTACAGTCAAGAACCGTAACTGTAATATTAGATGATGGTTCGATTTTATTTCGATCAAATTAAAATGCAATAGCTTATTATATATATATATAGATTGGACATGTACTAATAGGTCTTAGGTCATATTTTATTTTAAGGACTAACAATTATAAGTTAATATTACTTATTTAATAGCATAATTATCAAAATAATAACTATGAACTTTGTATTTTAAATTTTATAATTTTGTAATTAAAAATGAATAATTATGAAAAGATATAAGATATTATTTTCTATTATTAATGTAATAAATCTATTTATAAATAATTATAAATATTCAAATATATTAACATTAATCACTATTAAAATGAAAAGTAATAACACATGACTAATTTAAAATTTGAGAACTAAGCAATTCTTTTCCCATATTATGTCACATCATCAACCATTCTTTAATATTATTTTTTTATATAGGCTATCATAAAACACATATGAATAAGAAATGTAAAAGATCATTAATAAAGAAATTCTGAAGCCAAGATTACCATTGTCAGGAGCTTTGCATTAACAAAACCAACCTCTCTTTTCAATCTCAAGCCAAACAAACACTCTTAGCTAGAGTGATCCTTCTTGTAACCTAATAATCTTGCCCGGACCTCATCAATCAAATAATTACAAGCCCCTGTCTAGATAACTTAGTCAGTTGAAAGGTTTGAGAAGAGAGATTGCGAAGAGGAGTGTTTTTTTCTGTGTTCTTCAGGAAATATATGTATTCTCTGTTTGTATAATGGAAGACTTTCGTGGGAGCAATTGAAATGATTGAGAAGAGAAGACCCGTTAACAAGATTCAGAAGAGAGAGCCATTATTAATGTGTATTTTCTCTATGTTCTTCTAGAAAATATATGCATTCTCTATATATGCGCTTCTGGAAATATATAGCATCATGGAAATATATGTATTTTCCGACGGAGCAGTTGGAAGCATTGAAGATTTCTGTTGAAGAATATGGAAACTGTATTTTGCAGAGAGAGAGAGAGAGCTAAGGGTGGATTTGACGGAGTCCCCACCACTGCTTCTCCCGCTCAGTCAATCTAAAAAGACAAAGCCGAAACTTCTTAGAACGGCTTTTATGAATAAGAAGTTTCATTGCTTCTTACACGAGCTTCTGTTCCCTCAATTTTTTCTTTTCACAGAGCCGTCAGTTTGTAAAGATATTTTAGAATTGGTTTAAAAAGCGATAATCTTTGTAGACATTTATTGATAGATAGTTTCAAATCTGTGACGTTTCTTAAATTAGCCCAAATTTCAAATCAACATATCCAACTACATAAATACAGAACTAGATAATCAGTCATTTTTGCCTTGATAAATTACTGATAACTGAATAAAGTACATAAATACAGAACTCGGTAATCAGTATCCCATGTTATTTACATGATATCTACAATGATAACGTCACAAATTCAACCTCCCATACTATTGGATGGTTGAGAATGTTGGGAGTAAGAATTTTTCCCGGAACGATCGGGAGATGCTAGCAAATTGACCTGCAAATTCAGCACCCAGAAATTTTAGCAACGTTAGAGGTAAAGATACAGAGACTAACAAGAACAAGGAATGAGGTATACCTTGACAATTTCATACTTGGAGTTCGGACGCATATAGGCTGCCAAGATGCTCATGTTGAAATCCTATACCCAGAAAGTATGTAGAAAACAATATGATCAATTGGGATTTCATTCAGCACTAAAACATGAACAAAATGTTTGATCGATTGCACATGTATTCTCCAACGAGTTTTCTGGATATTTTTTTCAGTTTTTGTAATCAAAATATGTAAAATCACATTAAACTCGAAACAATTTGGATGATCTATTAGAAACTGCTACAACCATGTCAAACAAATTCTATGAAAGTGATCTACAAAATAACCAAATCATTCAACTATTAGCAAGAAGTGAGTGGAGAACAAAAAACATGTATCATCTAATAAAACTAATAAATTCCAAACTTTAACCTATGCATTTCTGAAATGTCTTAGCTCGCCATCATATCAAGAATCAATAATGAAATGTAAAACTCACCCTAAAAGGATCACCCCTCAAAGATTGCACATACATTGAGTTCCCCGAGCCTCTTCCCTTCATAAGAAAAAACAATGCCAATTACTTTAGTGTAAATACGATAAATCCCCAAGTCTTGTCTTGGCAACCAGTATTCATAGAGCATTGAACCCTCTTAGATGGGACCAGTCCCACTTCACATATCTTTAATATAATGGTTGATATTAAAATGTGCATTAGCCATCTTGCTAACACAGTGGAGCTGGGGCCCAAATCTTAATCATTGGAGATGCTCTAAAACCTTTGCACACCATTTAGTTAACTTCCAAGTACTTCTGCAGAACCCAGTTGCAGAGTCCAAATCTTTCTGCCTAACATTGTATATTCTACTTATAAATATAAATTTATACCAGTAGGAAACATGCAAAATAACTATTTTGGATAGTTTGCTTCTTAGGATTTACAATTTTTTTTTTTTTAAAAAAATTTCATTGCCTTCACATTCTTGCTAATGTACCTTTTGGCCATAGGCTGTCATTGATAAAACAGAAAATAAAGTTCAATTTAAAAAAAAAAAAATGGTAATTTTAGTTCTCTTTGCTCATTTCTACAGCAAACAATATATTTTAATGAGAAAAATTACATACCTCTAAAGATATGTCTTTGAGACGCCTTCCAGTTTGAGCACAGCAAACACGGACCAGATGTTCATCACAACTCCCACTTATAATATAATCCCTTCCATTCATGTAGTAGGAACGAGTGTAATTCTGGGAACTTCCAGTTGATGATATATCAAAACTCATGTGCAGCCTCCCATCAACAGCCAAAAGTTGTCGGACCTGATACAATCCAAACACTAATTTCAAGAGTCAAGATAACAGGAGTTTAATTGAAAGGAACAACCAAAATTCTAAAATGGAAAAAATACACTGGGAAAAGAAAGGAAGGGAAGAAATGCATTTTTTTTTAATAAGGCCACCTGCAATAGAAGCATAAGTGCAGCAAAACAAATGAAAACTTTGAAAATCTTCCAATTTTCAACACATAAGTAATAGGGCTGTAAATGAACCAATACGCTCTTGAATGATTGAGGCTCAGCTCAATAAAAGCTTGTTCAAGTTTGTTCGATAAGCAAAATGAGCCGAGCTTGAGCTTGAGCTTGGCTTGTTTAGGAGCTTGCGAACAGGCTCTTTTAAGGGACTCGCAAACAGTTCGTGAACAGGTCCAAATCCAACATATATGTATATAAGCTAAATCACAAACCCAAAAAATCATTGCCTCCTCATGCCACTCACCCTGTCTCTACCTCTCCTCTCTCATTCTGCTAACATTATTTATCTCAGTCTTCAACCATCGTGTGACACCATCTTCTTAGCATTCATCAGCTAGAAAATAAGATCCAATGCTCCTGCCACACCATCTTCTCTTCCTCTTTACCTATACCCTCATTCTCAATCGGGATTCAACATAAGGCAGGATCTCCTTCAAGTTCAGTCATATTAATCTCTTGTTTGACAGATTTGGTTGCCAATGACTACAAAGCCTTCACGGTTTTCTTCGAGCTTCAACGCTCACCGACTCTTGTTTCTCATCTCTCTGCTTCTCAAGTTTCAAGCATTTCCTCCCCTTTTGTTTTTCATTAAAAGGATTGATCACCAAGAAGAAATCCTGTGTATCAAGGTTTTTGCCGTCTCTACACTGCCAACAGAACAGCTCATAGAATAGCCAGTCGACCGAAAGCTAAGGTACTTCCTAACTCTGCTTTTCTTTTTTTTTTCTTTTTTTTTTATTTAATTGTTTTGAATCTAAGCCATTTTGAACCTCTGAGATTATCTTGCTTAGCTACTTTGTTCTCTAGGTCTGTTATGAAGTTGTGCTTGTTGGGTATGTTGAACAATTTAAAAAATAGAGATTGTGTTTATTAATAAATTACCAGAAATACAAAAATTATAATGAAATTAAAGTGTGTTTACAGATTTTCATACAGTCAAGAAATAGAAAATGCAGTATCTATCTATCTTTTAACAGATTTTCAAGTTCTAAAATACCTTCTCATTTATCCTTTGGTTATCTTGCTACTGATTTTCTCTCATACTCATTTGTTCTATGTTAAACCCACATCATAGTAAAGCTGTTAAATCTGATCATTAAATATGTGGTGGATGCTTTAGAATCAAACCATACTTGGATTGTTAATCTTACCTTCTCATGTTAAATATGTAAAGGTTTTTTTTTTTAATTATCAAGAAACAATTTTAGTACTGTTAGAGTGTTCCTTTATCTTTGTTTCTAGCCATTTGGTCTCTGCACACAATTAATGCCAATATTTTTTACAATAAACAGATTATCATCATTTGAGAACATTGTAGCTTCTGGTAATCTGGTTCATCTAATAATGTGATTGGTACAAGGCTTATTATGGACTCAAAGATAATAATTATGGACTCCAAGAAGAGGGTAATTTTCTAATCTACCATTTATGTTTTTCTATATAACTATGTGTATTCTATTATTTTATCTCCTTTTTTTATATGTTTAATAGTATGTTGATACAGAAGTCCTACAATCTTGATGATTTCTTATGGAGGGAAGTTATGCAAGAGTTGTCTTCTAATATTTGTGCTAGTTTAATTATTGACATTTTAATATTTTTGTATTTAAATTTAAACTTAAGGATTAAGATATGTTTTTTAGGTGTTTGATGTTTATTATGTAACTTTGAGATTATTCATGGATTTATGAATTATTAATTATGATAGTTTGGATTATTACAGATTATTATGGTCAAATTTTAATTTTTCTTTTTTTTTTTAAATAGAGCTCGAACCAAGCTGCAAACAATCTTTCAAGCCGAGCTCGAACATATATAAATTTGAACGAGATAAGCTTGAAACAAGGTTGAACCTAAAACACCTTAAACAAGCCTAGTTCAAGCCTAGCATTGTTCGGATTGGCTCAGCTCATTTATAGCCCTAGAACTAAACAACAATATGAAAACTTCAGGTTTATTGAGGTAGCTGATTTTATAGATAGTAATAACTATATCCAAGCCGATTGTTATCTTACTTGTATAAGATGTTGCCAATTTCATATTTGCAACTTCATATAAACCACACTAACAGACCCCAAGAATCATCTTTGCTATCCCTCCAGAGATATCATTCCTTTGACTTTTTATAAATCCTTTTTATTTTCTTATTTCCCCAATCCCACCAATAACTTTTCTAGTAGAGAATGAATATTAAAATCTAGTAGACAAGTATAAATTCTGATAGCTGAACATTGTTTATAAGTTCCAACAAAGTCAGGTTAGGGAAAAAAGTTTATAGACAAGATATTTTAGCTGGGCCAAGCAGTTCTGCCTGTTAAAAACTAAACTGGATCTTGACCAACCTAATAGCACAAGTTTTGTGGTAGGTTCCTTGGGTGGAATCTCCCTTAAAAGTTTATATATATACATCCTTGAGTGCAAATTCTGAACAAGGAAAATAATTGACGGGTCCCAGTATATACTATTCCAAATAATGAAAAATGCATTGACCCTTAAATAAAAGAAACTGAAAAAAATACCTCGTTGTCAACAGCAGATACAAGAAGATAGTAGTCATCTGGAGAGAAGCAAACCATCACATTTCCTCTAGTGCTTGAAGTGGTATAGCAAGGCTGTATTGGTCTCTGTCTCAAGTCCCAAAGTTTGACATCCCGGTCAAAAGAAGAAGTAGCAAAAAGTGATGGAGAATGGTTAGCAAACTTAACAACATTGATGTGTTCCCTGTGCATATTGGTGAACATCTGTATTCGCCTTCCAGAGTTAATGTCATACAGAGCAACATTTTTTGAATATCCACTTGCTAGAAATAACTCATCTGTAGAGTTAACATGAACAGAAGTCAATTGCTCAAACTCGTCAAAGGTTACTGAGCCAGAACCTGAATATGTGCCTGTAACCGTTGGGGGCACATGCTCAACATCGTATAATTTTAGTGAACCATTATCCGAACCAGCTATGAGCTGACATTAAACATGGAAAAACAAAAAACAGATTCATAAATATTATAAAGGATTAAATACATTAGCAAATGTTTCAAGAACGTCCAATGGTAATAATGAATGTCAATTGATCATATGGCCAAAAATAATTTTGAACAACGTCATCCAAACATGAGCAAGTTTAGTCCCATGGACCAATACATTTCACACAAATGAACTGTTGTTTTCCTGGGGCAAATCTTCTAATCACAGATACATACCATATTCCACAAGGAAAACATTCTGAAAACATAATATTTCTAAGGTGATATTCACTTGCATGCAGTATAGAATAAAATGCATTAGCATTATATAACTTAATGAACTTCACAAATGACTCAATTCAAGGAATTGCTTTGAAAGTCCAGATATACATTTACGATGTTTTATAAGAGAGAGGGGCCTAAACACCAACTCAAATAACAATATAATATCAAATACTAAAAATCTGTAAAACAACTAATCATACAGCTCAAATTGCTTTCTGTGAGGCAACAAAAACACTCCACGATTCTACAATTCTGAAACGGTAATAACTGCAAATAGAAAACTCTCTATGTTTACACTATCGATCAAAGTTTGGAGAATGGAATTCTTTTCTGGACAGAATTACTCATCACTTCCGTCAAATTGGGTTTAGGTGAAAACTGAAATGACTAAATTTGTTAATTTGTGTTTTACTTTGTCTCTACCTATAATTGTGCAACCTTGGACCTAGGAAAACAAATATTGCTTTTGCTTATTTATACCTCTCTTAATTCCCCTATGAAAATCCCTTTAGGAAATAGTATTAAAATATAACAACCGCCAAAGTATCAATCTGACATGCAAAACTTTTACAATCTGACTCTTTAAATGGGATTCTCAATATTATAGCAGAATAATTTCACATTCATTGCACATAAACTTGGACTACAATTTAAATATTTCTCACTATGTTTCATGCAGTGATCACATACCTTATATGGATACTTCTTGAGCCAGCATAGCCCCAACACACTGTTCATTGCTCCAAGTGAGGGAACATAACTTACTATTTTATCATTCTCATGATTAACCACAACTACTTCACCATCTAAAGTTCCAAACACCAATAGGCTAGAGATAGATGGATTATACTCAAACTGTCTTGGACGAAAGCTCCTCCTTCCAAACCCAAACTCAGAGCCTGATACAGAAAGCGCATGCAGTAGAGGCCACGCAGAAGAGCCAAATTTGGCAGCAGAAAAGGTACGGGTGTAGAAGTATGGAGAATTTCTGCAAGGATATGATGGTCTATTATCCTTATTCCGCAGATGAGAATGACTTTCTTTTATTTCACGCTTATACAAGATACTAACAATACTTTCCTTATGTTTCTGTTTGTATGGCAAGTACTCAAAGTACTGTGAAAATGTATCAGCAGCCCTTTCCTTGTCAATCTTTCTGATAGGCAATTTATCCAAAATTTTCAACCGAGGCAATGAGGCTATCATGTATTCTCTATAATGTTTTTCATAGCATATGGGTGAGGCATGGCAAGAAATATACTTCAAAGAAAGATCTGCAACATGGTTTGTGTGAGCGGTTGCTGAGAGCTCTTCATTGTGATTGCACATAGTGCCAAAGGACACCTGGAATGAGTAGAGATTTGACTATCACGGACTTAGAAATGAAGTAAGTTGGATAAACAAATAAAAAAAATGCATGAAAAATATCTGAAATTCACATTTCCAGAGCTACTAAATAGGGATAGCAAGTTAAGGATGATAGAAAATTATATCTAATTATCAACATAAAAACATTATCAGGCCCCCAGATTCTTTTTTCAGAAAATATCAGCACTAGAAAAAGGAAAAGAAAAAAATCCTTATTTCTTTACATTCAGATGAGACCATACAAATAGCAAAATCAGTAGCAGATTCAGAGAAACCAACATATGCAATATGTGAGTAATCTAACAAACTAACGTATTAGAGATGCAAAATTTCATTGAAAAGAACAACTTTGTCATTTATAGCACCACTATACAACATACGAAAATGTATAAGGTTTAAAACTTTCAATATACAATTTCCTTTTTTTTTCTGCATGAAAATTATCTATTACGCTAGTAATTCCACATCAAATTGAGGAATTTATTGCAAAAAGTGCAATGCTATTGCAAAAAATTAGATACATATCATTACCACCAAAACTTGTTTTATATCATCAATGACAGGAAATTATGCATTGATTCCACGGATTGGTTACCAAGCTTAAAAGAAACTTATCAGTGTATGCTCAAAAACAAGCATGCCATATAACAACTCTACATACATATTTAAATAATCAAGATATTAGAAAAACAGAAACTGACTTGCTTGACTTGCTCTCTTTTATTTCTGTGATGAACCTTGAGTCCAAAAAGTTAAGTGATCAAATTCACTGGAAATTTTAATTTTCTAATAAGATGATCCTAAAACATAGCAAATTATTGAATTTAATTTACACTTCACCAATTACTAACTGTAGGCAAACGAAAATTAAGTGAAGGCAGAGAACATATTTTAGTGGAAAAGCAAATTAAAAGAAAATTTATACATGTTTTTAAAAGGAGCAGCAAAGCCAAGCATACATCCACTACTGCAATGAAATTAAACAGGAATATATGTGAATGAATATAAAGTGATTAAAAAAATAAAAAATTTGTACACATTCTAAAAAGACTATTCAATTCATATGATATTTTATTGAATTACTTATGAAGCTAACAATCCAATTGCCTAACAACATTTAAATAAACAACCAGTTGCACTTCCTTCAAAGATAAGACACCTTGGGAGCCTAGTTAAATTTGAATATTGAAAGTAGTCTAGACCATATATGTAGTGAAATGGCCAGATGTGGTTTACCTCGTCCTGCAGATTGACTGGTCTATCCCACCCAGGAGATATATTGGACAATGAGTCCATGTAATCCACTTCTTGCCAGTGAGTTGAAAAATCCACTTCACTATCTTCTGATGAATCTCCTATTATGCTTTGAACTTCTGGGTGTAAAGCTACGTCGTGGAAAGAGAACGTATGAGTGAGTGCCTCTTCTGCACCTGAGTTGAGATCTGCATTTTCGCTGGTATTAACGGACAGTGGATCATTGCTGGAACTGTAATGTTGACCAAGTCCCCATTGATCATCTAATTTCACACCAGATGTAGATGGAGAAGACCCATCCTCATTACAACACAACCATTTCTGAAACCTTAGATCTACCAAAGAAGGGAGTTTAGAAAGTGCGGCAACAGTTGTCCAAAGATTCGCAACTCTTGTTGCACACATTGAGAGGCAAACAAGATTGGGCATGCAAGAAAAGCAATCCTCCCGAAAACTAGTAAGTAAAGTACTAAAATCAAGATTCAGGGTGCTTATGCGCATGAATTCCCCAGTCATGTTGAGCTTCCGAAAGCGTGAAGACCTCAAGTTCAAAATTTCACAAGCCAACCCTCCTTGTGAAAGCTCCCTGATAATGAAACCCAAATTATAATAATACATGCAAAATTATGATTCAAAAGTTCAATGGAAAAATACGTAACCAAAGAAACAAAAAATAAGAATCTGAATGGATCATCCAGTCAAAACAATAACAGAGAAATACCATATGCCCTGGATAGAAATTCAAACCATAGAAAAATGATGACTAGGTCTACCCAAGACATCAAATGATTACATATTATAGGAAGTTATGTTCAAACGGCTTTTGAGAATTTATCCAATAATCCATAAATTTCTGATTGTTCAGCAGCCTGATCTTATACATTAAAAGAAAAGAGATTCCATCAGGGATCACAGCCTATCACTAAATCGAAAGTGAAAAATCTAATAATCATTAATAGAGATAACATGATAAATATATTTTCAAAATGTGAGAATTACAAAATCATAAAGGTGAACATCACAGGAAAAATCGAAAAATTTAAGATCTCAAAGTTAATATCAAGTCTTGAAGTATATATCAAGAGGACGTAATTCTCAATTTTCATTTACTCATCCATTTCAACACCTTAAGCATAAAAAATGTTGACAATGATCAATTTTTCTGAACAGACTACATGGGTAGCACAGAGAAATAAAATATCTTAATGCTAATGCCAAAGGAAACAGATAACCGAAATTATCAGTTCAATATACTCCCATTATTCTAATATTTCAAGCAAAAATTATCATATTAAGAACCCAAGCATAGCACATTCATTTTTTGCCCCCACTTTTAATGAACAAATATGAGTACAGCAAATCAGCAACTGAACATATATTAATTCACACAATCAGTCTATTTTAATTTGGTATTTATTTTCTGGCTCACGATGCTTGTCTTCACCACCTATATTCTCAGATCTAAATCATCAGAAGCACACTCTTGTCTTTTGGGGGGTCCTCTTAAATTCAAACCATGCATACACGCACACATATTAGACAAAAGAAACAGTATATTTTGTTTTTTCTTTCTCAAGCATAATGCATAATGGAACATGCTGATGGTATAAGTCGGTTTCATATTGCATGGTTCTTCATATTTGTAAAATGACTATAACATTTAAATCCAAACATCAGAAATCAGGAAAATGTTCTCCAATAGAATATTTCCAAGAACAATAGAGTCTTAATTAATCTCTTGAAGTTTCCACTGCCCACATGATAAATTACCCACCACTGATTATAAGGTGATGCACTGATAGAACATTCAGAAAACACAAATGATGATATGCTACAAGATAATTAATAATATTAGTAAATATATACCTCAAGAAGTCTTTTTCATATAATGAATCTTGAAGATCTACTACTCGAAGCTTCTGACTGAAAGCACGCATCAAAGTTAAAGCATATTCACCATTCAGAACTCGTGACGATCCATTATGTATATCAACAGCTTCAATCTCAGAGGTCTCAATTGATACACATATATCAAGAAGAGGAGAAAAATCAATATCTTTAAGATGGTTCAAGAATATCTCTAGGTTACATAGTTCCTTGCAAGACTTTTTAACCTCAGCCTGAAACAGTAAAATGCTTATCAAATTTAACTTCACATTTCCACCAACCAGAAATGTAAAAAAATAATGTAAGTGAACAACAAATATCAATTATTATTTGCTAGAGCCTCATTGAATAAACACACCACAATGTAACCCAAATCAACACACCTTGAATAAACCAGATAAAACTGCAGTATTAGGTAGGACCCCATGCCTGCCACAGGCATCAATATACCTAAAGACCAAAAATATTAAAATAGATTAGTAAATTTTAGAAAATCAATCAAATATTTAGGGCAATTATAATAACTACCAGTATTAGCAGCAGCAACATCCACAATTAAGAAACTGATAGCACACATCTATACAAATTTAGGTCCATGAAACACAGCAAACTTGGTTTTCATGTAATCATCATAAATGTACCAGTAAAAAGGCTCCAAGAACAACTAGCTTGAAATTATAAAAAAATCTAAAGACTTAATATACATCAAATGTGGTGTTATGGCCTGGTATCACAATGCGTTAGTTGCACTTTCAGCAGTTGTAAACATAGTAAAGTGAGGAGAACCCAGTAAATTTTGAATTTGATCTCTTGTTCTCGTTTGCAGCTTCATGGCCTCACAAAATCTTTTTACATTGCATTTTTATGTGAAGTAAAATCTCTTACAGAAAGAACTTAAACCTTGTTAAAATTTTGAAATGCCAAAGTAAGTTTACAATTGGAAGAGGAAGCAAAGCTTATCGCCTCAGCAGCCATTATTAGAGAGAGGTGACTGAAAAGTTCACCATTGTGAGACCCCAAATAACACAACAGCAGCTCAGAAGACATTAGGTAATGGACTTTTACCATGAAATAAATCATTCTTGCAACCTTTTCTATGTTCAAATCCCATCTATAGACTATTATATCATTTTACATGTTTGTAGGAAGATACAGAGACGAAAAATCCCAAATAAATGCCTCTGAAATAAATTACAGTGTGAATTATTGGAGGTGGATTCAGATTAAACGATTTTATTGGTATTTTCAAATCAATGCTCAAATAAATTTACCCAATTCATGAAACTAATGAATTACAAATACCATTTTCAATTTAATAAGTGAATAATAATTAATAGACCGAAATTTCATAAACATAATGACAGAAAATAACAAAAATTAAACAAAAACGAGCTACATTGAACAAAATAACAATATGTTGAATCAACAAAACAAAATTTCCAAATTTGATGGGGCAAAGGAATCCAACAGAAAAAGTTCACTGGGTAGCAAAAGTATATAATCAAAGCCAGCTTCATAACTTGCATCTATTGTTTGATCACCAAATTCATACACAAAGGCAATCCATAATGGACTATAATTCAAACATATAATAAGAGAGCAAAAGACGGTATAATAGCTTTTCCACGAGTTAACAATCAAGAAAATATTCTCACATCCCTCGTAACGAGATAAGAATTAAAATTCAGTGATCATACTGCAGAAATAAATTTAAAAGTGATGATCCATATTATTGTTCAAAATCCACAGAAAGTTCAAAAATATCGAGAAATACTTACATATTTTGCAAGGTTGGAATATCGACGGCCATGGTTACGAATTGGAGCGTCCAAAAATGGAGTGGTAAGGTATCAGTCTTTACAACAAATACATCACGTAGAGGTGGAAATTGTACAATGAGGAGGTTGGAGAAAGAAGAGACAGAGAGAGACAGTAACTTTGGCCAAAATATAGAAATCACCCTCTAACTTTATGCGTTTAACGAAGGGGCATTCCGAAAGAGGATAAAAATTTAAAATGTGCAAGAAAAAAAAAAGTAATATATTGAATGCAAAATCTATATATAAAATATATTGAATGCAAAATCTATATATAAAATATAATAAAATTTTGGGCTAAATTTAAAAATTATTTCTAAATTTATTTAATTTAACTATATTAAATTTAAATTTATATCTCCATTTAATTTAATTAAATCAAATTTGAATTTAAATTTCTACTTTTAAAAAAATTTATTTTAATAGTTTTGAATTTAAACATTAAATTTTAAAATTAAATTTCATATATTTAATTTTAAGACCAATTTTTTTTTGTCAGCAATAATTAATAATTTCTATTTTTAAATTTTTTACTATATTTTTTTATTTTTTATTCTAATACTTTAAGAAAAAAATTTTAAAATATAATTATTAAAATCTTATACAATCTATATAAAAAAATAAATAAATTAACTAATTATAATTTATTCTGTTAAATAAACTAATTATAATTTATTGAAAATAATTAATTTTTTTAAATTTATAAAAAATAATTGATTAGATGCATTTATTTTGGTCAATATATTTTAAATATAATTTTATCAAATTAAAAAAAAAATTCAAATGAAAATCTTTATTAAAATATTTTATTATTTATAAGACAATAAAATAAATAAATAAATTATATATATATATATATATTATTTTTATTTTATTTTTATTTATCTTTTTATATAATCAAATCACATAAATTAAACTTCTAAACACAGTATAAAAGTTCTTTCATTCATAGTATTTCATTCAGCGTCAATAATTCTTCCAAACTACAAAATTATTTCAATTTCTATAGTTTTTATAAGCAAGATATTTCATCAATAGAATATAATCTATCTATTGGATTTTTTTTAACTTATTGATTTTAATTTTTATTGATAATTTTTAAATTGAAATGTAGATGTTGGAATTACTTGGAATGCCTTGAAAAATTAATACCTTCGATATAAGCTTATTCTTATGACAGTGTTTTTATGATGACCTAAAATTCCTCTCAAGAGACAATTATGAAAATACCACAATTATAGTTTACTTACTAAAAAAATTGTAAAAAATATCAAAATTAGTAAAATATTACATTTAAAAAAAGAAACAAAAAATTCAAAATTATCCCTATCTAATACATTTATATTTAAATTTTATAAAAAAAAAATAAAAATTTGGACATCTCCTTTCCAACTATTTCGGAAGCCCACCCACTTCGCCGCCTCCCTATCAACATGTGCCACACCAGCGAGAAACTGACTTCTAACCAAGTCCAGTGCTGTCAAGATCACCACCGTTAAATTCTGGTAGTCGCCGCACGCACTGCTCAAAGTCCGACCAACGGACATTCTTCAAAAATTGCAGAATTTTCTAACGCCATTTTCACTGCCTTCCGGCGGTATTATGGCCCCGACTCCAATGTCAAGCGATTCGTATTCTCGACCTCTTTCAGATTTGGTATGGCTCAATCGATTTTGTGGCCGTTTTTCGATGGACAATATCTGGTTAGGCAGCGGTTAGGTAAGAGTGGCGACTAAGGTTTCATAAGATTGAAGAAGATGAAGTTGACAACTTTATATATTTCAATAGGTTTTAATAAGATTCAGTAAACAAAATTCAATAAGATTCAATAAAAATAATTATCATTAACAATCAATAGCATTTAATAAAGAAATAAAAAGTTCAAGAACACACTAGAAAACATAGGAAAAAAATTTTAAAATGTATTTTTGAAGCTTAAACGGTGTTTTTAATCATTAAGCTTATAAATCTTGTAGATCTCTAAATGAGCTTTCTGAAAAGTGTTTATGCTAGTCGTTCTAACACCCAAAGTAAAAGTTATGTCCAAAACTGTTTATGTCGATTAAATATGAATCGATGACAAAAATAGATTTCTACCAATTAGAATTTGATACAACTTAGTACCAATAAATACAACTCGATAGAATGAATAAAAATTAATACAAATCATTAGAAATGAATACAAATCATCAGCATAAATAAAAATAAGTAGAAATTAGTACAAATTAGTGCAATGAATAAAAATTAGTTTAAATCAGTAAAAATCAGTACAAATCAATACAATGAGTAGAAATAATAAAAATTAGTGTAAATCAATAGAAATCAATAGAATGAACAGAATTCAAAATGAATAAAAACCAATATAAATCAATACAAATCAGTACTATAAATAAAATTCATTAAAAATCAGTAGAATAAATATAAACCAGTACAAATCAATAATTACTGCAATCTAATAAACAATACAATTCAGTAATTTTCAGTACGATTCATTAAACTTCAACACAATTCAACTTCAAAAAGTTTCAATACAATTCAGTAAGATTTAATACAATTCAATAAATGTCAATACAATTCAGTAAAATCTAATAGAAATTCATGCAATCTTCATCTTTTTCGTCTAGAAACCCTAACTGTCATCGGTCATCGGAAAATTACAACTATGATGAAACTTAACAAATGATATGTCATCGAAAAACTCTCGACTCATAAATTCCAACTATGACTTTGCTTTCATATAATTATACCGTATACTGCCGAAAAATGTTAAAAACAAAATGTCAGCGGTGAAATGTGACTTTTTTCAGCCAAAGAACGGCGACAAAATAGGTACTAAAATCTTCCTCGTTACTTAAGCTTTCGTCCAGTGGCCTCAAATCGAAAATCCATCGCTGGAAACTCTATGAATCAAAGGTTTAAAGTTTTTGGGTCTGAGAATACCCAAAACTAGATCAGAAAGAAAACATTATTGCAAACCACCATTTGACAGAATTCTATTGCTGGTCCAACTTGCTGTACCCTAGAATGGTGACTAGCGACGCTGGCCGGCCAGTTCGGACGATGCATGGTGGAAAACGGTTATCGAAAGTAATAATGTTGGTTTGACTCTCTATATGTTGGATATTTTCCAAAATTTGGTTTTATTTTTTATTTTTTTGAAATAATAATGAAAATAAAAAAAGAAAAAGGGCAATATGGTAAAAGCACATAAAAGTGTTATTTCGTTAATTTCAAATAGTTAAGTTAGTGGAGGCCATGGACCGGTTCGGACCAAGAAAACCAGCGGTTTTGGCCCGCCAATTAACTAAAACCGGCCTGGACTCGAATCGGAACTGTAAACCAGGAATGAAATCGTAGGAAGGGCGGTATGGTTTAGGTTCAAACATTTTCTGAACCATGACTCACCATGAACTGGAACCGCCCACGAACCGCCCAAAAAACTGCCGGTTAACAGAATGATTTTTTTCGGTTAACCGCCGCACCGAAAAACCTGTTGGCATAAACTGGCGATTTCATGATTGTTGCCAACTAGCTTTCTGAAACGCCAGTCCACCCAAGTTCCTGACCGTTGCGTTGAACTTGTATGGACTGCCGATCCAAACCGCGAGTTAAACCTTTGGGCCGATTTGGGTCAGCCGTTAAAGTGCTATTCTAAAAAAAAAAAAAATTGGACAATTTTGCCACTCCCTACAGTAATTAATGGTCCTATTTGGATGATATTTTAAGTCCGACAGATTTATATGTGTTTTTTGTAAATTGGAGTTGAATTGATTCTTTTTTGTTACAAAAATTCTCGACCATTATTCTATACACTCTAATACTCTCTTTATACATTTCATTTATTCTTTTAGTGCTAATATTTTTTTTTCTCTTAATAATTACTACTTTACTTATTCTACTACTACATTTCTCAAGTTATATTAATTTTTTTCATTTCAGTTACAAAATTTCTCAACTCGGATCAAGTGCCGTTGGAGGAAAAGGTAAGGACCGAAATCTAAGAAATTGGAGACCGGATAATTTACGATTTCTTCGATTTTCCTCCCAATCTGACAAGAGCCCACATGTATATTAGTGGGATTCCGATAAATTCACCGATATTGGTGGATTACTTTGCAACTGAAGAATCCTATCAAAATCCAAATACCGAGACGCTACCACCACCACCACTATCGCAACTACAAACATGGTATGTTTTTAATATTGTTTAAATTAATTTTTTTTCCACTTTTTTTAAACTTAAGTTTTTTTTTTCTTTTTTGCATTTAATTTGTTGTAAAAATATTTTTATTAACTTACCTTATTTTTTCAATTAATTTATATTCTTCTACTTTTTAGTGGCGAAATACAATCGGAGTGGTAAGTTGGAACACAACAAGAACAATTTATTTGTCAAAGGCACACAAGTAATGTGCCACAACATTTAGAAAGGAACCGGTTGGAAATAATGAATATTTCCAAATTTGCAAGTATTGTAACACTTGCTACAAATGGAAACACGACGGAGGATATGGAACAATGAAAAGGTATTGGAGTTTTGGAGAAAAAAAAGAATGCAAACACAAATTTCTGAGTACGTAGTTTCTAAAAATCAAAATTTAAATTTTAATGAAAAAGATTATAAAAGAGGTCTAGCTGAATTTATTTGTTGAAAAATAAGTTTTTTTTTTGGTGAAAAATGTGAATTTATTAATTTTTTAAAATTATATGCTAATCCTCAGATTAATTGTGTTGCTAGGAATACACAAAAATAAGTATTTTAACTTTGTACAACGAAAGGAAAAAAAAAATCTTAATTTTTCAATTTGCTGTTATGGATAGTCGTGTTTCAATTTGTTCTGATATTTGAACTGATAATTGACATAATCATTTATGCATGAGTTTAACTGTACATTATATAAAGATTGGCTATTGAAAAAAAAAAAAAACATAATTGGTTTTTATACTTTTGATGAAAGGCATACCTTGTAAATATTTATAAAATAATTCATAATATTTTAGATGAATATAAATTAGTGAAAACATATTATCTATTTCTTTTGATAATCCTGTATATAATATTGCATCAATTTCTTAATTAAAAGATATTTGTCAACTAAATATTAACGGAAAATTTTTCCATATGTGCATGTCATGTTTTAAATTTATGTGTTCAAAATGATTTAAAATATTTAGAGGTACATAATGCACCTATTAAAAATGCAATTAAACATTTATATAATTATAGTAAATTCATGAAAAATTAGCTTCAATTTTGTAGGACTAATAATTTGACAGCAACTAAATTTTATCATGATGTTGTGCACATGTGAAATTCTACATATAGTTTATTATCGAAATCATATCAATATAAAGATGCATTGTATACTTTTTATAATTCACAAGAAAATCATGAATTTGTAATCAAATTATTAATTTATTACAAGTTTTTAGTGATGATACAATATTTTTAGTCATGTTTATAAACTAGCATCGCATATTTTTCTTCAATATAGTGTAAATATTGTTGATAGGTTGCATATGTTTGAAAATAATATGCATTTAATAAATTGTGTTGAAGTTATGAAAAATAAATAGTTGAATTATTTAAAAAATATTTTACCTCTATTTTTTGTTGCTGTTGTTTTTTATCCTAGATGTAGACTAAAAGTTTTAGAAACTATTTTAAAAGTTTATCATAACACTTTACAATAACCTGAAAATGAACAAGTAAATGTTTCTAATCTTGTAATCAAACTAGACAAACAATTAATGAATTATTTTTTGAATTTTCAAATAATAATATTTCGGCTACATCTACTGACCTTGGAGAGAGTTTTGCTCCCGCTCGATCGAGTGGGACAATGCTCCAAAATTAAATGTACCTTATTTATTCACAACGCCAAAAAAGACCGAGGGTAACCAGTGCAAGTTCTTATCCGGGAATTGATAAATACTTGTCCAAAGAATTTGAATTTGTAGGTAAGTCAACTGATGCAATTGACTTCGACATTTTGGAATGGTGGAGGCAACATGAAGATACATTCCCAATAATGGCGAAAACTACAATCGAAGTTTTGGCGGTGTCAGTCTCAACAATGGTGGTGGAGCAAGCGTTTAGTGTCGGCTACCTTCTCCTTTTAGAAAAAAGAACTCAATTAAAAGCAGAGAAGCTTGAATCACAAGCTTGCGTCGGCGATTGGACTTCAGTCCATGCACGAAAACAAGACGTGTGGACTTCTTCTTTCGACAAGAGTTCGGAAATTACTGAAAGTTCCTCCGCCACCGAAAATTGAGGTAAAAAAATAAAATTAGGGTTCCGAAATTTTAATTAAGGTAAGAGAACTACGTGAGGTTTGATTCTTCTTTATCCTAATCAAAATACGTGGCAAAATAAATTTTTTTGAAAAATTAAAAATTTATTTGAAAGCTCGTTTTTTTTTCTTTTTATTTTTTTTACTTTGTCTAATAATTTTAGTTTCAATTACTCAATTTTCATAGTAAATTTATAAATTTTATGTAAATTTCATTAATGAATAAAATTCATACTTTTTTAAATTCTTCTATTTTTTTTCCATGTTTGCAGTTTATTTTATTCCTTTTGATTTTAATTTTTTTTAAACTTTAATTTTTTCCCCATAAAATTAAAAAATTTCTTATACAAAGTTAGACACTACTAACATTTTTTAATCTTTTTTTTTCATCTAAAAAATTTCAAAAAAAAAAATCCGACCGAACCGCCTGTTTGAAAGGCAATGAACTGACCTGAAAACCAGCGATTGAACTGTGAATTGCAGATTAACTGGCCCAGCTCTGAACCGCGAATCACTAGTCTAGTCCCAATCCCATGCTCCACTAAATTGTGGCCCGAACACGGTCCGGCCCGACCCGACCGTGGCAACCACTAAGTTAAGTGCTTTATTTCTTTTGAAAAGTGTGTTATGTATTATAATTTCTTTATAATTAATTTCTAAATAAATTGCAAATAATACACTTCTCCAAAAACTAAAAAAAAAAAAAAAATCTATGCAAATTCCTAATTTAAATTGTCATTAATTAATTTGTACGGGAATTGGGATATACAAATTTAATATTTTTTTTATAGGTGATTCTTGTTTTATATTTTTTTATTTATATTTTTTTATTGAGTTTCCTAATAGGATTTTTAAAATTTAATATTTTAGCATTAGTAATTTAATAAAAAATTTAAAAATAAATACAATTTTATTTAGCATTAGTAATTAATACAAATTTTTTATAAATTAACCATAATCAATTTATTCTTCGTATGAATTAAAATTTTAACCGTCAAGTAGAAGAAATATAAAAAGAAATATTGTATAAATCATCTTGTATATAGATAAAATAAATTTGTAATCCTGAAAATATATGAACAATTGAAATTATATTAGACTTAAATAAAAAAAATAAAATTCTAACTTGTTACTTGATTTTGTAATATTCAAAATTTTTTATTTAATTATATTTATTAATTATATACAAATTTAATTACTAAAAATAGAGACTTAATCATCTCATCAACAAAAATAAATAAATAAAATAACGGTTTAGTAGAAATTTAATCTTCCAACAAATGAAAATAATAAATTAGTTGGTTAGCAGAAATTTAATCATCTCACAAGTGAAAATAAATAAATTATCAATTTAGAATAGAATTAATCATCTTAGGAGAAAAATAAATAAATTAGTGGGTTAATAGGGATTTAATCATCTCACCAGTGATAATAAATAAATTAGTGGGTTAGTAGGGATTATGGAATTTGGATCAGTAAACTGCATATAAATCGACTATAAACTAGTTTTTTTTTTTTCTTAAGAAAAAAAAGACTATAAACTAGTTATAAACTTGTATGAATTTAAATTTGGACTGTAAACCTTATATAAATTAACTTAATGTGACTTTATTATTTTATTATTGATAAATTTTTAATATTTGATTATTAATTAGAACGTATAATTATTTTAATATGATATATTTTTAAAATATATTAATTTAAAAATTTTGTTTATGTAAATTTTGTATTTAACTTTATTTTTATTATTATTTATTCAGATTTGTACAATTTATGATACCGGCATTTTTTTTTTCAGAATGTGTATTTCAGTTATTGAATGGTGAATCCGATTTTTTTTTTTTTGATAAAATTTTATTCTTATTGATTTTTTCCTAGGGGCTACTGTTATTTATTTTTCATTTATGATAGAAGGTATAGTTTTTTTTGTGACTATTTTAAAAAAAGTAATTTGTCAAATGTGTAATAAATATTTTTTAATTTATTAAAAATTTCTTTAATAAGATAAAACTATAAAAAAAATTTCATTTTATGAAAAGAAAAAATTAATTTATACCATACACCAAAAACTCACTGAGGCATGTAACCTACATGTCTGTTGACAAGTAGTTTACTATTATATTTTAACAAGTTTACATATAGTTGTATATGCAATATATAATATTACGCTTTACATAGAAATAAAAAAATTCGGAAATTTTCCTTAGATCTATAATGAAATATTACTAGGTGATTATAATCAGTTTACAACAAGTTTACAAATGATTGCATTCGAAATAAATATTTTGTGCCCCCTAATAAGCAAAAAATTCAAAAAATTTTACCAGCGACTGCATTAAAATGACCTTTTATTATTTTCTTTAGCAAGGTGATTTTTTTTTTTTTGGTTATTTTGGAGAAAATGGTGATTGTGCTAAAACTTTAACTTACAACGTATAAAATTTTGTAGACATCATACGAAAGTAATAATTATATTTTTTATTATTACTCTTTGTTATTATTTTATAGAGAATGAATAAATAGATTTTTTTACTATTTTTTATCTAAATTAAACTTTTTTGTTATTATTCTTATAAGGCATTATTGGAATGATATGCAAAACTTAGGCATTTTCAGTAATTCGTTTATGTTTTCTTGTTTGAGCCATATTTTTAGAGCCCGCAAAATAACAATATAAGCCATATAACACGAACTCTATCAGCATCTAGCAAGTAACTAAAGGGAGAGGTGCAATCTCCAATAAATGAAATCCAATATTCACAAACATGTTAGTAGCATTGAAAAATAAGATTAAATTAAGAAATAAACGAAGAATGATATGAATATACATGAATAACAAAAAGATGTTTGTTACAATTTGTGCCTGCATCCTGAGATAAATAGCTCAGGATTTACCTACATATTTAATTGGAATTTGAAATCAAGGCGGTATTGTAGTTCATACGTCCATTGTTACATGCATTGGAGTTTTGGGGGTAAGTTTACACTCCTGCCCTCGAACAAATAACAATATGAAATACAAGAAGCTGACAAGAGATTTGAGTAAGAAGGGTTATACCTGATCGAGAACTCTGCCTAATCGAGTTGTCACACCAGATTGGAAAAACTAGAGCTTAATTAATCCAAGTAGGCAAGTTTGTGTGACATTCCAACTCTAAACCCTACGTCATTCCGACGTCATTTCATGCATTTTGTGCATTTTCATTAAAATGTATCATGATATGAATTGATAATTAAGTTAAACATGGAATATATGATTTGAATATGATAATATATGATTTGGATAAGAAAAACAAGTTATGTTATAGGCT